>VZTT01059258.1:53129-64704 GCA_013400855.1 Buphagus erythrorhynchus | reverse complement strand
ATACACTTATCATAGTAGATTTGTGCTGGCTTATCTTGTGTTATATAGAGTACAGCATTTTGCCTCTCTGGGCCTTGAAGTGGCTCTGGGGTAGCCCTTGACATCCACTGGTTCAGTAATATAATACCTAATTTCTGTCTGGTGAGACTCAGAGCTTCAACAGCAGATAATTAACTGCTGTAGGATTTGGGATCACAGTTCAAGATACATCTCATCTGTCATATTGCCTGTAAAACTACAGTTCCACTTCTGTTCATACCTTGAGCAAACACTGTTTCTGAAGATAAGCAGCATTTATCTCACATATAAGTGTATTTAGGATTCACACATGAAATATGAGGTCTAGGACAAAATTTCTGCTACCAGGCAAACATAGATCTTTATCTTTTGTTGTCTTTATAATAATCATTTTAAAAGAGTGTAATTTACTATCAAATATAGGTCTTCAACTAGAACTGCTTTTCCTCAGCCTTGCTTGTCAATCCAGCCCAGGCCATAAAATTAATTTTGTTTGGTACATGTTGATATAGAAGAAATGTTAAGCAAAAGAAAGGACAGTTAGACTTCAGTAAAGTTTCCAAAACAGTCTCTTGTAAGATCCTAATGAAGAAGCTGATGAAATATGAGTTAGATGAGTGAAGGACAGGGTGACTCAACACTGTGTGACTGGCCACCCCCTAGCTCAGCACTGGGTTCAGTCCCCCTTAACATCTTCATTAAGGATCTGGCTGATGGGGCAGAGTGAACCCACCCCAAGCTTACAGGTAACACCTAAGCATGAGTAGTGGCTGATGCACCAGANGGTCGAAGATGGAAGAGTAAAGGCCTGGACCTCTGAAGGGACAACCCCATGTAGCAGCATATGCTGGGAGCTGACCAGCTGGACAGCAGCTTGGTGTAAAAGGATGGATCATTAAGGGACTAGTCCTGCCCAACCTCCTCCATACATTGATTCTAGGATTCTTTTTCACATGCAAAAATCATCCAGAAATGAGTGAATAAGAAACTATCATGGCACATATCCTTCATCTATTGCATTTCTAAGCAATTTCTGCTTTCCCAATCTGAGAATGAAAGCAAAGTGGGAAAGAAATAGAATTTACAATAATTCCAAAACGTCGGTAATTTATTTCTTTGTTATCCCTTGCCTTTTGCAGAAATGCATGGCTTCCCCTGAGATCTGGATGTTGTCTTTGGAAAGCCTATGAAAATTAGGTCAGTTTTGGGAACAAGTCCCAGAGATTATCAGATTCTGTTTCAAATTTGTACATGTATCTTTCCATATTTGCTTTTTAGAGTCTAAGGAACTCTGAAATAATAGCTCTCACATCCTATTTTATAAAGACATGCTTACAAACACTGCTAGTTTTGTTTTAAGATTTCAGAGGAAGAGCTAAAAATCTAATTTAACTAAAGAGCATATGTCTTTAGTGAGGTTTGTCCTTAGCAATAAAAATTATTCTTTGAATATGAAAGACAAATATGCTTTCTCCTCACATTGGGGGAGAGAAAGCAGTAGAATTCACATACTGTCCTCTATGCATTCTACCTAATTTGCCTGGAACCAGAGAAATAATGGCTCTGCTCAGAGAGAAAAAACAATGAATTATATATGTGGGAAATGAAGTTTATGATACCACCTTTTGTAATACAGCACCAGTCAACACTTTCAGAGCAGAGCATATGTCCTGTAAGTAACACTTAGGGCTTCATCTAAGAAGAGAATGGCATTGAATTTCCACTTTTTTTTTTTTTTTTTTTACTTTTCTTTTTTCTAGTTAGAATCTGTCTTCAATCAAGACACATTTCATTTTCTTATATCATAGAAAATCTACTTCAGCAGCTTATGACCTTGAAAGGTATTCTTCTTTGTCTGTTCTGCCAATCAGGATAAAAACAGCAATGAGAGAAAGAGATAAGAAGAGTACATTGATAGTTTCGCTGTATTTATCTTTCTCACAAATTTTTTCATGATATTTTCTTTCTAATGAGCACAAATCCTCAAAGCACAAATTACTTTGACTTTTCCACCACACAATTTACCTTAAAGTATTTGCCACTAGGACTATATGGATTTTAAAAAAGGTAGAAACACAATTTTTGTAGTTGATTCATTTGTATTTGTCCTTTACATGATAGAATGAAAGCTCTATTGGTCTCAATGACTGAACTTGCATAATAATAAATATAAATATCCGGGCTCTGGGATTACTTCAGTGGCTGAACTTATGCAGGAAATTTGAGCAGTTCAGTCATCACAAGAACCTGAAATCTTAGCCTAGAACCTCAAAACAGGTAGCAGATTCCAGAATTATTTGTTTAATTTTAGAGCATTTTCAAGTAGGTGCAGAACTAAGTAGATTAGAGCATAATGAATGAATGAATGAATGAATGAATGAATGAAGACTGGATTGCTTCATTTCTGCATCACTCTTGCATAATAAATTATAATATGGATGGAAAACATTCTTTAAAGTACAGTTTCAGAAGAAAAGGATGAAAACTATTTATCTTTGAACACCTAAATTTTAGTTGTCTAAATCCAAATTGATGTCTGTACAGATATCCATAAAGTTAATGGAGGTAAAGATCACTCTAGTCGATTCAACCAGTCTTGTACTCTAGTCCTTGCAGGAAGTGTTTTGCCCTCTAAAAGTGCATATTTTCCTTGTGTGCTCTTGAAGGTCACTATATCCTGAGGATGACAGTGATCTGGGCTGACTTTTTAAGTCTAGACAAATAACTTGGAGATGTCTAAGTTAACTCAGATTAATTCCTTGCAAATACCCAAGAGCATTTGATAAAAAAAAACAAACCTCTATCATTGTAGTATTTAATGCCTCATTCTTTTTCCTTTTTTTTAAGGCCTCTATTTTTATCTATACATTTAGACAGTGAGCATTTTTATGTCACTTGAATTTATTTAAGAAATTTCAAATTCACAAAAATTACAGAGAGCTCTGAGGTATATGAACTTGCTTTTAAATCATTTAATTATATTTTGTATTACTTTATAAACAATTTTTCTTCAACAAAAATTAAATTTCATTTAAAGTTCTGCTATGAATACAGATGGAATTGAAAATCTGTAAAAATAGAAGGCACAGTAAAATCTTGTCCTTTGTCACATATTATCTGGAAAAATGAATCCTCTTGTTTTCCAGCGTTTTCTTTGAGATGTCTTACCAATATCCAGAACTCAATTCCATCAGTCCATTTTGTGCTGCATCTAATTAACAAAGAAGGCCTCCTTCCATTACACAAAATGAGATTAAGATACTGCTTTTATGAAGCATTGGCAGAGCTACTTTACATGTACCAGAATATAATCTTACCCAATGAAATGGTGCTTAACTGAAAACTATAAAATGAAGCAGAAAGTTAACCAAGGTTCCTATTCAAGATTATTGGGAAATTTGTTAGATATGGGTCATTAATGTAAACTACCTGAGAAGCATTACAGGGACATTGCAAGGTTGACCCTTCTTCCTCTCCAAATGGTATTTTATGTTTTTAAAATACTCCCCAATAAAACAGAACATTTCTTTTCAGATTTGGACTGTCAAGATGTGAGCTTCTTAACCTTGATCATGTTCCTTTAAAGCTGTTCCTAATGTTTTTTGAACACTGAGTTTAGTGTATGCATGTGACTTACTCAATAGTACTTAAAACTTTGCTGTTTCCTGCTTAAGTGGTACTAGACATTATAAGAACCAGTGACAGGATAGATTAAAATAGTCCTGAAAGAGTAATAACCAGGGCCTAGAAGGAAATTGGATACCCTAGTAAAAAACTGTTGAAAATTGAAATATATCACATAAATTTCCTCTGTATAGTGGAGGAGATTATTAAAAATCAGATAATTTTTTTTTACAGATTTTAACTCCTCAGTGAAGAGACTCACCAGACATGTTTTAAACCCCTTGCACACCGTGGAAAACAATTTGAAAAGATGTGGCTCTGTGGCCACCTTTCAGCACATGACAGGAACTAAACCCAAAGTGTACATCAGGCTTTAAAGAAGCAGGCAGTTTAGCAGCTGGTCAAATTTTAAATGCAGATTTCCATCTTGAAGAGAAAACATGTACCAGAAACAACTCTGTTTCAAAACCTGTGAGATGCATAAGTATTTGCTAACACAACAAATAATACTTACCTTTCTCATAAGAATATACCTAAAGTATTATGTGCCTTTGCTGTTTTTTTTTCCCTCAGCATTCAAATCCTAATTGATAACTATACACTGGTATAATGAATAAGTGATGATAAGAATCTTCCAGACAGGGATGCATATGCTCCATTCCAAAGTTTACAGATTTAAAGACCCCTTGACACGTACTTGTATCGTCATTAAATACTTGGATGTCTGATTCAGCTGAAAGAATAAAAAGCTCAACCAGACAAGCATTTATACCTTTGCTAGATCGGAGAAAAAGCTTTAATTATTAATGGAAATAAGTTATTACAATAAATTATAGCTCCAGGTACCTTTATTTTAGGTGCAAAACAAAATAAATGGAACTTTAGGCCAAGCATAGTTCAAAAACAACAGAAATAGACCTATAATCATATTCTTCCTAAAAGTTCATGAGAACTGCCCTATTCTGTGGTTGTCAGCAGACAATTTGTCAAGCCAAGATTCAGAACTCAAGACATATTCTTTTATTCCCATAACAAACCTTACAGCTCTAATCCAACCTGCTGTTGCCACAAATGGAGCAGAATGGTAAATACAAGCATCTGCATGACTTAGGCAACAAGATCAGTATTTTTTTTCTTCAGGACATGCTTTATGAATTCAGCAAATAACTTAGGAACTTTGGATATTCGTATAGTAGAGCTAAAGGGAAAGCCTTCTCATAGATAACAGGATCTCTGCATGAAACTTCTCCAAACCCAGTATGCAGTTTTGCATAAGAAAATACCCTGGTGAGAAAGTCCTCTACAGTAACCTAGTCATGTAACACCAGCAGAGATATTGGCTAAATCAGTTTGGATTTTTGTGGCAATCCTCACATCTACGTAAGAGGAGATGTTTTCCCTAGTCTCATTTTTTATTTTCTTTTAATTTAAATATAGAAGCGGTAACTTCTAAAAATTAAGCCCTATGGATGTACCTATCTCCTATATAACTTAATCACAAGCTTTAATGGGCCAAGTAGATCACCAGGATCCCATCTTCTCTCCTGTACAATTCCATGTCCTAGACTTAGGATTGCTACCTCACAATCTTATCATGCTGCTTGGATTTCATAGCCAACAACAGAGTATGACAAGGGAACAGACATGTCCTTGCAGGCAGAGCAGCAGGTCAGAAGAAAAAAAGAGGTTATGCTGTGATGAAGTACCATTGCACAGGTGGTGTAAAATGGAGGCCCTGGTGTTTTAAGGAGGCATACAGGGAGTCAGAGAAGGTAGCTGTTGTAAAGCCAAGATATAAAATGATTACCTCAAGATTTCCTATTAATTAAAGCATGTAGCCTTACATGTTGTCTTTGAAAATGTTTCCCACCATTTTAGATTTCCTCCTTACCTGTTTGCTTGTCTAATTTAGGTTTTATCGAAACAATAGTTCAACTGAACCAAAGTCAGCAGATCTATTGTCTGACTGGAGAAAGGAATAAAACTCCAACCAACTATGTACTCTACCACTTCAAATGAACAGATTAAATACAGTAAATGCAAAGCAGGGGAGAAGGATGTTAGGTGGGGTGCTATGGAGTTTTTTTTAGAAATTTAATGAACAGAAGACCAGCAATGAAAGATCCTTCATGTGCCAGATATTCAGCTTCACAGCAGTACAGTGAGAGTTAGTATACAAGTACATGAATATCTATGCTGTCAAACTCCACAGGACAATGTTCCCAGGAGAAGCTTCATGCATCAGAGACAGCAGCCATCCACAGCCCACTCCACTGTGGAACAGGGCTGCATAGCCCACAGATAGCAGAGGCACACTTTCTGCCACTTAATGCCACCTAATGCATACCAAAAACTTTCACAGATCTCAAGTGACTTGAACACAACAGGTCACCATTCCTAATATGGATTCTAAAAGCTACAGAGAAGAGTTGGCATCTAACAGCATGGAATCTATTTGAATGATAGAATCCTTATTTTCCCTTTATATTTAATTGAAAGTATTCCAAAAGGAGGGAGGAAAAGCCAAATTATAGGTAAATTTAAGTCAGAAGTTGACCTAGGGAGCTGATTGCCTTTTTGGAATTTGCAGTTGAATTTGTTTCTTCATGTTGTTTTGAGATGCAGTAGCAAATCTATGCAGATTGCCTGTACCCTCTTGAGTAATATCAAATACAATATATCTTAATGCTTATCTTAGAAGAAGCTCCAATGCAGCTAACAAGTATTTCCAAATGTTTACATATAATTTGCAAACTCAAATCCTAGGCCGATATGTTGCTGCAAAAAGCACTTTTTTNGTTCGCAGAAACGCCTTTTTTTTTTTTGTTTTTTTTTAAATGGCTTGTGGGGATGGAAATCAAAGTGCATATCAAAGAAAATAACAAAGTGAGTGACTACAGAATTCTTTCAGGAAAAATACTTAGAGGCTATTCTAATCACTTTTGCCTAATTTTTCTGACTCTTCAGGGGGGTTTAGTTGGAGTTTTCGAATGCTACAGAGAGGAGGAATTTTGTACACAATAACTTGAAAAATTATTCTTTCATCCTTGACGTAAACAAAATGTATTCTGCATTTTCTCTAAAAAACTACATTAAGATTCCTCTGAGAAGGATTTATTTTCATTTAAAAGTCAGAAGCAGTAAACTGAATTATATCTCTATAGTGATATTTGGATTTTAATGATGTGCCAGAAGATATATATAGCAATATTGATGCTTTTGATGGCAGCAGATGTTGCACAATAAGTTAGAGCCTTTCAAATTTGCTTCTTAAGTTGATGTTATTTCTTCAGAAGGGACATTTTCAAACTATATTAAATTTTCTCTAAAGGTTAATCTAAAATCATAGAAGAAAATTTTTTTTAATGTTGAATTAATTATTAATGTTATCTTTTATTTTTCAAGGCAGGGTCTCTGCAATTTCTTAGCAGAAAGAAACTATGAAGTTGAAGAGGTAATTGATAATTTTTAAATTATTTTTTCATAGGTGTTAAAACTCACAAACTTCTCTGCCAAGCCACTGACAGGCTAAAGTTTCTGTATGCATTTTATAGAAATTACACTAATTTTTACCTCTTTCATTTTCAGATTTGAGATGCCTAGACCAAATGCAGCCACTGAGGACACCACCTGTTTCAGTCGTTTCTTTATGTTTTGGTACAGAAGATATCAATACATTCTAAGACAAGTTTTGTAGGAACAAAGAGAGTATATTTGAATCAGGATGCATTCTACTGAAAGAAAAGTAATAAAATAAGACAAATATTTAATACTTAAATCTCTAACACATATAAAATATTGTGTTGTAGACAGGGTTCAAGTACCTAATTTAACCAAATAGTCAAACTACCATGTTGTTAAATTAAAATGTTCAAATTAACACCTTCCTCAGAAGAAATGGTCAAAAACCCCCAAAAGCCTGAACCAAAACCAGGTTTGGTCTTAACCTGCCATACTAACTGTGATTGGTTTTACAATTTTACAATAGAACATCTGTGTTCACCCATGAGACACACAATGAGAGGATTTTCACATGTTTATGTATGTTGAGGAATCCCTCCCGTGCCAGTATCTCAGTGAGCAGCTGCAGTGGCAGCCGCAGGTTGAGCTCTGGGAGCCCAAGCCCAAAGCAAAGGGTCAGGAATCACTGACCCTTTGCCCCACAAAGGGCCTGGGGACCTGTGGCCCAGCCAGGGGACCGGACACTCAAAGACACGGCAGGAGCCGAGGGTTCCAGGCTTTCCTGTGCTTAGACTGTGGGAGGATAAAATCCCAGGGGGTCCTTTGTTCAGGATTCTTCCTCAGAGGCAGCAGCCTATTTTATTTAATTATTGCACCAAGATAAAGCTATTTTAAGGATTGGTGCATCTGAGACTCTGCTGTGTGAAACCCGGGGCTGAGCCAGCTCAGCAGCCTGGTGTGACTGTGAGAGTGTGGGGGTGTAGCTGTGAAGGGACCTCAGTCCCAGCTCAGGTGTGGAGTGTGACTGACAGAGGGGCTCCTGGAGGGATGGACAGGGAAGTTTCCTTACCATAGAAACACCTATTATCACACCAAGCACAGCAACATTTAAAAGATAAGTTCCAGACTTCATGAATGATTCTTCATAGAGCTGGAGCTACTTCAGTGCTGTGAACAACAAACAGAGTGTGTTAAGTGTGCAATGCTTTTAGAGTATCTCCCAAAGGATGTGAGGGAAAGATGAGTTGCATTGAGGCTCCTTAAATTAAAGCTGATCTTGAGTAAACAATTTCATCTGTATTGTGTTGATACCTGGGTGAAAACTGAAGCAGGTGCAAGATGCCAAAGATAAGCGTTTACCAGATCATACCAATCTCATCCATACTTCATGACAGGTGGAACAGTTTTCCAGTGAACTTTGCACATGTGTAGTCAGGGGCTTTTCTAGCATACATCATGTTCACCAGGTGAACCCCAGCCATGAGTTTCTGCTGTTCCTGATTTAATTCAGATCAGGATGTTCTTGCTAAGAAGTTGGCATGATAAAACCACATAAGAAAAGAAAAGCAGGAAATAATGTGTAATTGTTGAGGTGATGATAAAACAAGATGCAAGAGGAAAAATACTTACAGGATACAGTATAAAAAACTAATTCAAAAAACCACAGAGGTCAGCAAGATGCAAGGGAGATCAGCATTTCCCCATCTGACTTTCAGTTGCTTGATTAGTTTATTGAGTGTTTTAGTGAGGATTAGTCTTCAGTATCTACTATGTGAATTTGTCAATAAATATCTTTCTTTCAGAGTCCTCTGTAAACATGAAAGGACATTTTAACATAAATGACCTTAAGTAGAAGGGCTTCATGTCAGTCTGCCTAATGGATAGCATGTGAGCCTGTTAGCACTGTTAATATACCCAATACATGCTGGAAAACTCTGCTTAACTTTTGTAAAAATGTACAGCCTGTTATTTATACTGCCAATTCCAGCGCTGCTGTTCCTGCTCCACTTCTGCTGCTCTTCTCATGAATGTGCCTGGGAAACCATAACAGTACCTGAGGCCCATTATATGTTATCCTCATTCTTTGAAATGCACCATACAAAGTTAGCCATCCTGAAGCATGTTCAAAACTTCTGGATATGCGAAGCATTGACCAAAGCACCCAAAATTGCCAAGAAGTTGTTCCTTACTTTCTTAAGTTTTCCAACACATTTCCAGCTCATACAAAACAGCTATCCAAGAGCTGGTGTGTGCCATGGGTCCAGTTGACTTTCTTGGATGCAAAAGACAAAGCCTTTCTATAGATTCTTCAGCTGTCCTCAGCAGCAGTCACAGACTTTGTGTGACCAGTCATCACATTTGGATTCCCCACAGGCCTCTTGGCACTAAATGAGTCTGGGATTGCCATGCCTTGACACACCCATAGATCTCATGGCTGTGTGGATGGGGAAAGCAGACATGCCTCTGCTGTTTCCAAGAATGTGAAGGTATGAGGTGGACTGTATCCATAGATGGAGCAACATCATCCTGAAACCAGTATTGCTTCTTTTGTCCTATGTATATGAGACTGGTGGTCTCTACATACCTGTGTGCATAGTTATGACATCATAACTGTCATAACTATGGGCTACATACATAACTGGGCTACAGTTTGGTCATGAGACACTTACACATGTATTTCCTGACTTTCAAACATCAGGGAGCCAATTTGCATAATAGATTTGGGATTTATAGGAGTTTTGCTGTCAAGGGCTATGCTGTCAACAAATAGAGAATGGACCAAAATTCAAACCATTCTCTCAGCCATAATGAAATTTCTTATTAGAAGGAACTATTTTTTTTAGTCCAGCAGAAAATCTGCTTGCAAACTTGCATTCATAACCTGCCACAACACACTAGGCAAACCAATGGGACTGTGTCCTCTTTTTTTGTACTTTTGGTACTGATTGTAGACAGCCAAATTTTTCTTCCACTTTTTTTTCCACTTCCACTATGTTGCTACTTTAAGTAGTGGGTTACATAAACAGAAAATCTTTTCTGACTGCATTTTTTCAGTGAAGGGCATAATGAGTTCTGTATTTAGTGGTGAAATTAGTGCTCTAAGACAAATTATCTGATAGGGTCCTTCAGAGGACTTAGACACCTAGTTTGTGAATCCTGAATCACTGTCAGCCAGAGACCAGAGAAATTGTGGTTTCACAAACACTTCTCAAAATAATTAGTTAATAATTAAACTATTATGACAGAAAATTGATGTTTATCAGTTCTCATATACTTCTAACAGCACATTTCTATGGACTCAACTAACCATCTTTCGTAGCATGTTAAAATATTCCTGGGTTTACCATGTGCCTTCCACCAAGGTGTTTTTTTTATCACTATGGAGCTTATTATGATAGCACTTGTGCTGCAGAGTTTCCACTGCAAGTATAGAGTAATTGTAACAAAAGTGTGGTTAAAACAGACAAAAAGTTGAAAGAAGCACTGCTTGACAGAATTTATTAGATACTTCATAAGTCTATAATTCCTAAAAGTGGTAGGGGTACATATATATGTATGCTCAAATGCTCTCCACTGTTGCACAACCTGTTTTTTTTATTTCTATAGTGGTCACAGAAAAAATGAAATTTATGAAAGCATGAGAAAATTAAAAAAAAAACCAAGCTGGCATTAATGAATTAGTTATCTACACACTAGCTATGTGGAAGGAAATCAGTATCCAAACAAGAATTTTTAACAAAAGGCAGAGATAAATTAACTGCAAATTGGAGTCAAGTCTTAGTCTGTTGAGAGTAATAGTAAAAATTTCTATTGTTCTCAATGGGAGTAAAATTTATCCTATGACATTCATTAAAATATTCATAAGTTGTAATATAAGGTTGAATAGAATTATCTTTCATATTTCATTAATATGTCAAGGTGAAAACTAATGAAGTATAGCTATCACAGGTTTAAGAGCAGCTTTTTTGCTTGTATTTCACATTTCTCTCCTTGACCCCTTTACACTTTCAGGGTCATGTAGAACAATCATGCTATTTAATTTGCAATGCTTGTCAAAAAACTCTGGCAATACAGCTGAACAGAGGAAGCAGAAAGACATATTCCAACTTTTGCGGGATTGAAACAAGCAAATGTCAGTGATTTAGAAATCCTCCTTTTGCAGGACTCTGTGCCAGCAGCCATAGTTTCACCATTCAGAATGATTGCATCAAGTTGCACATGATCAGCAGCACTCAATGCAGCACCATGACCTGCAGGAAACCATTCCATTTGTAAAAGGTCAAACATTCTTTGCCTTAAGCTTTTGAAATAAAGAAGAGAAAACAATTTCAGGGCGATTTACTACCCAGTTCTCTGACAGCTTTTGTCCTAGCTTCCTGTAAGAGATATTTGCTTTTACCGTTACAGTTCTTTGAGTAAAAATGATGCTTGTGGCTACCAAAAAAAAAAAAAAACAACAAAAACAACAAAA
>VZTT01059258.1:36084-47493 GCA_013400855.1 Buphagus erythrorhynchus | reverse complement strand
TTGAGTAGCTTTATTGCTTTTATTCTTAATTGATGGCAGAGGGAAAAGAAAGTGCACAATTAGCAGATAGAAGAGGTAATGGGCTTGAGATTTGGCTGAAGTGCATTGGCACAGTTCAAAGGAAGAGGATGCCCTACACCCCCTGAGGTATCTAACTAGTCTGTCTATATGTCTTTCTATGCAGCCTTTTGTATTGGTTGTACAACAGGCATTCTCAATAGAATGTGATTTTTCAGTTTTTGTTGTCCAACTGACAGCATAACCATTCAGTGGTATTGATAGGGAATACTTGTATGCACATATGAGAGAAAAAGAGGTTGACAAAATGGTCTTATATGGTAGAAGGTGCTCAATGTTCTTCGTGCAGGACTTCCTAATGTCAGACAGTATTTCCTACAAACTGATGGCTAGTATAGCCAACTCATAAAGTATTACCATAGTTCACTGTGAACAGACTTTCAGCATCATGAAAGTCTAGGGATTGTCTTACCTCTTAACTCAGTTGCTTATTTGCTTTAAATAATTAAATGATGTCTGACCTTGTCCTTCGAAAAATAGGTATAGGTAATTACCCTCAGGTTGTGAATCTGGATGGAAAAAAGAATCTAAGGTGTGCTAAAGGGAAGCAGAACACTCTCTGCTTAATCCTCACTATTTGCTGAATTTAGCTGCTCCATGTCTGCATTAAAGTTTTTTAGGGTGGCACCCTAAATAGCTTTTTTTTCTTAAGAATTGATTATACAATTCTTCCAAGATTATATCCAGGCACCCAGCAAATAGTTAGAAAATTAAGACAGTGCCTTGAGGCAGGGCAGCCCTGCATAAATCCTGACTTGAACATTCAAACTGAAGGATTGCTGTCATAATGCATTTGAAATGCATTTGACATTAGAAATTTGAAATCGAATATGAAATTAGATTTGTGACACCTATATAAAGTTAANAAGAATCTAAGGTGTGCTAAAGGGAAGCAGAACACTCTCTGCTTAATCCTCACTATTTGCTGAATTTAGCTGCTCCATGTCTGCATTAAAGTTTTTTAGGGTGGCACCCTAAATAGCTTTTTTTTCTTAAGAATTGATTCTACAATTCTTCCAAGATTATATCCAGGCACACAGCAAATAGTTAGAAAATTAAGACAGTGCCTTGAGGCAGGGCAGCCCTGCATAAATCCTGACTTGAACATTCAAACTGAAGGATTGCTGTCATAATGCAGTTGAAATGCATTTGACATTAGAAATTTGAAATCGAATATGAAATTAGATTTGTGACACCTATATAAAGTTAATTCTGACTCCACACTCCTATGTGTAACTATTTGTGTCTGTGCTACTTTTTTCTTTCATTGGTAAGTTCAAGAAAAGTGTAGTGGAACTGGCAGACATAGCAGGCATAAGGAAGGGACAGAAGAAGTTAATTGCAAGGTATCATAAATTCTTCTTTTTCATCTTCAGATCAAGAGCTTTTGATAGGCACAGCAAAAAAGAAGGTGTAAATTTCCTTCGGAGTAAGGGAAGTATAATACACTTAAAATTCAGAAAAGTCAGAAACAATGCTGATAAAGAATTAAAACAGACAAATACCATAGAAGAGATATGAGAAACACATTGCTCATAAAAAAAGATTATGTTTTCCATTTTGTCAACACAGAATTAATAGCTGAATGCTTTAATGAGGTTTTATTTTACTAAGACTTCATTACATTTTCAAGACATGCTACTAAAGAACATTTATTAGCACATTATGAAGTGTTATAAATAATTGAAACTAAGCTGCTGTTGTCAGTTGAATAAGTGCTTGCAATTCATTATTATTACATTTCCCCACCACTCAATAGTTCACAAAATTCAAGAATTTTCATTAAATGTGGAACTCACTACACCAATACAGACATGTCCTGACACCCCCTCGCTGAGCTGGCATTCCTGGCTTTGCCAGCTTGGGTCAGGGACTGGTGGTACCTGCAAGATGGGCCTGGGCACACTCTTTCCCTGGAATCTCCTCTGCACTCACCTGCAGAGTGGCAGAGTAATTCAAAGAGACATTATGTGGTGCAGCTTAACAGAGTGATGCAGTTCTTGGCACAGTAGCATCAACTTTGGAAGTCCTGAATGCAGGAAGGAGAATTGAAGGGATGTCCTAAGATGTCCCTTGGGGGGGGCCCCTCAGCAAGTGTTGATCATTGCAAGTGACACAAAAAGGCTCTGATGACCATGAAAATGGCAAAAATACTACCCCAGACATTCTCCCTTATGACACAATCTCACCCCACACTAATTATTAGATGGTAGAAGTTTTTTTTTTGTATTTTGATGCTCAGCATCCTGTCCTTACTAGAAAGGCAGTAACTTGTATAATATCCTGATTGATTCAGCCATTCCTTAATTTAGTTCAGAGAGTCAATCAATATTTTGTATAATGTGGTGTGTGTTTTGATAAGCAAAGGATTGCCTCCTGAATCACCTCTTAGGCACTGAATATAAAACCACCATATCATTTATTATTCCAGTTTGATAAGCAACAGTGCTTGAATTGGTCATTGATTAAGAAGAGCTTTTGTGTCAGATTACAATAGGAGCTTGGTTGCTACTCCAGTAGCAAAAAAACAGTAGCTGCAACAATCTAACCAGTTCTTTCATTCCTGTAAATTCCAATATTATTTGGTATCCAAGACAAACACAACCATTACTATATTTCATAGTGTTTTCAGTGAGTATATTTTTGGTTTTGCATATGCTGTGAAAACATCTAACTCTGTGACATTTCAGAACTACTTATCAGGAAAGAGCTCTATGTTCTCAAGCATTACACCTGGAAAAGTCACCTGAAATCTGTAGCTACTGTAGTGAAAATGTACTATAAATGTATGGTATGGTGTTAGAGAGTTCCATGGGCATACATACCAAAGTATGTATTTCAAGTTCCTCATACTTGAAAATGTATGTACAGTGTAAGTGTAAAAGATTAAAAATTTCTGTGGCCACCAGTGTATAAATTACTCTTGTTATTTTTGTTATACGTACTGTACTTTTATTTTTAACAGCATCTTATGGAAGGTTTTAATTAATGTTATTAGAAATATATTAATTCTCATTAGAGATTAAATTTCTACAAATATTTACTTACAAAAAATGGAACACTAGCTTTTGACTGATCTGTAACCTGAAAAGATCATTGATGCTGAAAGGTAGTTTGGAGCAGTACATCCTGTTTTATGCTAAGGTAGAAACCTTTTGTTTATACATTTTTATTAGTCAGGTATTTACGTGTACACAAGTTCTCTCTTTCAATTTTTGCAAATTCAACTGTTTCTGATCCTTTTTCTCTAACCTAAATCATTATGTGCCTTTGGCATCAGAATTTGTTGCTGTGAAAATAATTATCAAATGATCATATCAAAAAAGATTATGACCTCTGGTGAGGAATAATGAGGAGGAGTAGATGAAATCTTCTGGCTATGAGATACCATCAGATGGGCACAAGAAAGGTTTGAAAAAAACAAAGCCTTTATAGGTTTTTAAGATGATAATGGTTAATTGAAGATCTATTGACCTGTTTGTCTTCCCCTGGAAAATATTATTATCTTCACATGTTCCACACACACAGTGAAAAAACAGCCAGAAGGAGGGGAGCTTGAGCAAAAAGATTTTAAGAGATGGAGAGAGGAAATTATACTATTGCCCAAAAGCACTCTCTGAGGAAATTTTTATGCAAAGTAAATCAAATACTGCTCTTTTTTCACAAATTGGTGAATAGTTTTGAGTATCTACAGGCTAAATCAGACACCCAAAGTACAGCTGCAGTGGCCAAGACTTTGATTGAATTGCTAACACTCACTGAAGAGTCCTGGATCAATGCAGACTCTAAAGACATGGAAATATATTTCATTCTGCAAGGAATGCCATAACTTTGGAATACGGACTACTACACGAGAGAAAATAAAATTTTTATTCTCTTCCTAGACTGCTGAAATTTCACTATTCAAGAACTATTTATGTTTGTCTGTGCAATCACTCTCAGGCACTCAAGAGCCAGAACATTTAAACTGCTTGCAGTGTTTGCTTCTCTCAATGACATATTGAGAATCTTTCAAATTGCCAGCTAAAGTAATTAATTGTGACAGAACAAAAAATGATGCAGTAATGAATCCTGAAGAAGAGTTGAGAATGGAGGAATGATGCTAAGCCTGAGAAGGAGGGAGGGAGGAAGGTGGTTTGGAGGGGTTTTTTCTTTGTTTCTCACCATCCTACTCCACTTTAATTTTTTTTTAATTGGCAATAAATTTATTTAATTTTCCCTAAGTCAAAGCTATTTTGAACATGAAAGTAGCTGGTAAGGGAGCTTTCCAAGCTTGTTTTCTCCTCCTGTCCTGTTGAAAAGGGAAGTGGTAGAGGAACTGAGTGGGTATTTGGCAGCCAGTCAAAATCAAACTACATTATTCAGGTAGTTGTCCTGCAAAAAAACAGACACCGCAGACACACGTTGGGTGGTAGGATATTGCATGACTCCTGCATGGGTCACAGACTAACATAACTGATTTTTCTCACCTTTGACTCACTTAGAGAACACAAGTGAAATTCAACAATGACTGCATACTGTCATATCTAAAACCATTTGTCTCCTCTGACACAGAAAAAGAAAAAGGTGAGAAGGAGAAAAGGAAAGTTCAAGAGAGGAAGAGATAAAGAAAAGGATGGCTGTGCCTCCCTTTGCCGTGCAGACTGGGGGTGAGATTCTCTTGCTTAAACATCAAAATCTGGTGCTGTTCAAGGCCACTTCATTACTCCTACATTAGGGCATCTGACCTCTGACCACTGCTCCAGAAAGGGCCTCATTTCTGCCACCCATGTCTAGCTATCCTGAACATATTGTATAATCTTAAATTGCCCTGAGCACACCCATATATTCAACCAAATAATGACCCCAATCTTTATTGAATCTAATGGAATGTAGGCACCCAGCACAAATTTATGTATCTTAACCTTCAACTCAATCCCACTCCTATGTTGGTCTCAAACTGAATTCTGCTTCCATAAATGTAGTTGTAGGTTTCTGGACAATGGCCAGATTCAGTCTAGAAACTGTTTAGATGGATTACCAGACACTATATCTGCTCAGTTCCAGCTGGAGAAATGGATTGTTTCCCTACTGTGGCTTTTACCCTTTTCCTCCTTTTCTGCTGTGTGGCTATAGAAATTGCTACAAATATCTGTCTTGGCTTAGAGTCAGGAAAACAGAGAAAATTAGTTTCACATATCTGGACCTCTCACTGTGTGGCAGAGTACAGATGTGACTTGCTGCTCTTATCAGCATACATGTGCTCATTATCAAATTCAAAATAGAAATGTTTCGGTTCTAACACTGAGGTGCAATGAAACAAAAATCCAGGCCTCCCTTATTACAATTTCAGAATTAGTCTCTTTTCAGCAGACTGTCATTTGTGTTGTGACATTTTTTGCCAAAAACAAAAAGAGCTAGGCAATGGAAATAATCTCTCAGGATATACACTGAAATGTTGGTTTGTAATTATAATAGTAGACTTGGAACAATTTGTTTTTAACAAGGTAGTTCAACAGAAGAGCTACTAATTAATTTTTTTTTAATGAAACAAAATGCCCCATCTGCTAATAAATTAGATGCTCTGTATCTTTTGAAGAAAGAAGGAGGAATATACATTAGAGGAATATACATTACAAAAAATTACATCTATTATTAAATGGAAAACAACCATGTTTCTAAAAAAATATAGCATGCAGGTTTATCCAATTTTCCAACATATACATGGAGAGCCATGATATGGCAGGTGTTTTTATTCTTCTTATTCATCTGTCCAGGTTTGTATTAAAAGTTATGTCTATCTTTGCTGAGAAAAAAATAAAAAAGGACACTTTTTTCCCCCACCTCTGCTTTTTTATTGCTGGTAACTCACATTCAGAAAGGGTTTAGTTAAGTCTTATTTCTTCTGGTACTTGTATCGTCAGTAGAATTGGACCTAAATTGTAATTTATGAAGCCATTCAGTTACACAGCAGAAACCAGACTGCAGCTTAGGACATGCTGAGGCCAACAGTAGAAGAAAATGGTGTTCTCTAACTGCAGGAGAAGGTGTAATTTGTCTTCAGATCTTTTACGATGGAGCTAAGAAACAAGAAAAGAGCACAAGAAAGACTGAGATTTCAAAGCTTTTCTTATTGCTGGTTGATTTTTCTGAGCTTGCTATCAGTAGGAAATCAGCATTTTGTTTGAATTTAAATTCACCACACCACCACCGCTGTAATTTTTATACTACAGTATCCCAGCTAAGAAGGACACTCAACAAAACACAGTTACTTGACATTGTCTTTCATGTCTATTCACAAATTAGTTCAGTATTGGAGCTATGTTTGCAGCCTCTTTGCTTTCCATCTACTGCCCAGTAACTGGCTCTACAAAGCCTATTTAAAGACAGAAGATGGACTTGTCCAATATATGTCAAATTATTCACATGATTCCAGAACTTTCTTTATTCCCTTTTAAGCAGTTTGAAATAGAGATTGTCATGTGCTGAGGCAATACTGCCAAAAGAGTTTGAATTAACTAAGATTGCAAAAAAAGTATGTCTATGAGTAATCCTAAAGTTACAGCCATACTCACCATCATTCTCCAAACCCCGTTTTGAATGTTCACCTCCAACATATTCAGCAAAACTTTCCATGAGGTACCCAAAGAGTGGGAAGAAGGACATAGAGATTACACCAGCAGCTGTAGGGGAGAGCTGTTGTTATGATGATGTTGTGGAAAGCAATTAACCTGCAGACCTTCCATTCTTTGTGAAAATTTGTGAATATTTGTGCCTATTCTGTATTAATTTGTATTTTTACTTTAAAAAAAAGCCTAATCAACAAAATCTCTAAGTTACTGGTAAAAATATTAAAGAATTGAACTCCATTCTTTTTTTTGGAAACCTTAAGACCTGCAGTAGTCTCACTTCTAAATAATGTCCTTTGATCTCAGAACTTTAGGGATGGCTGTAAATAGACAAATTCCTTCATGCTGAAATCTAAATGGGTAAAAAAGACATCTTGAGGAGCTCCAGATAAATCCATGTACTTCAAGTGCCTTGAAGTATTCTTAAACCAATGAGAAAAAATTTTCAGAAAAATGCTAATGAAGAGACAAAAAAAATAGACTTCTCTGGATATTGACAAGTGAGTCTAAATGTATTCTTTCACATGAAGGGAAGAGGAAGTAAATTTTATGTAGACAGAAACAGAAGTATTTTAATGATTTGGTGCCATACTGTATAGCATCATATGAAAAAGGTGCTGAACTTCTCAATGGAAATTTTGAGAACAAATTATATTGTCTTTTTTGGGGATATCTCAGGCAAGTGAATCCTATCTCACTGCAGAAGCTGGACAGGGTGATTACTGAGGGCTTGATGAGCCCTGCAGTTCTTGGTTTATACCCTCAACTCAGCTACTCTTCACACTGTATTGTGTGAAAAAGGAGTAATAGTGGAATTTTGGCAGTAAGTATGATTGATTTTGCACATTGAGTAAGGCTACTTTCTCCCCTTATTCCTGGAATCTACAGGCTACTGGCTGCAAAGAAGGTGCCTATGATATACATAGATATGCTTGCAAATAAGCTTGGATACTGCTCAGCAGCTTGCCCAAGTAGAATTGAACTCAGTGTACACTAAACACTGAATTCAGAATATTGAGCAGTTTGGCAGCCAGTGTTGAATATTGCATTGCCAGGATAATTTTTTTTTTCCAGTATTTAACAGCTAACACAAACTTGATTTGTCCACAGCATTGCTCATAAATGAGGTTGACTTTGATAAAATGTGTTGCAGTCATATATTTAAGTGCACAGTAAATGTCTCAACAAAACCCCAAACCCCTGATAAGCACAACATTCACAAATATTCACAATGTTCACAATGATTGTTTCTGCACCTTTTTTTTATGGAAGTGAGTTTTTTTCTTAGACACTTCTTCTAAGTTTGCAGATATAGGGAATTACTTTAGTTCTGAAATCAGACCTATAGAAAAAATATTCACCATAATAATACAGATTTAGATGAAACAGTTAAGTAATCAAACCTGCAGATGAGTAGAATCAAGTCGAATAAAGCACCAGACATAATAAACCCCCAAACTTTTAAATGTAAGTCTAGTGAATGAAAATTATTAATTTGCATTATTTTGCTCCAATCACAGCAACAATTTATGTATAGCACCAGAGCTAGCTCTTATTAATTTTTGCTCTGGTAAAGGTATCAGAACTTGATATCTTATAATACTAAAATTCAAGGACATATGATTTATCTTAGATGCTTTGGACCTTGAGCTTTGAATGTCTGATGAAGAAGGCAATGATGTCTGGACATGAATTAATTGAAATACTGATTAAGGAAACAGCTAGCTTAACAATGTGTTTAATATCTTTACTTTAAGGAGAGAAAAAGATCTGCTTATCTTTACAAACATACTGAAGTGTTAAGTTTAATGCATTCCAAATATGCACAAAACAAATACCATCTGCAAATGCTGTGTAGCATCTAAAGTTTCAGAAGTTATGCACTTTTTTCTATATTACCTTTTCTAATGCTTTTCTGATCAACAGAAAAAAATTTGTCAGCATCCTTTTTAAAAACTACTTTCCTCATTATATATAAAATTAAATTAACAAGAATCTGATCCTTGTCTGCTTTGTTTTTAAAAAAAATCATTTTGAACACTAGTGAGTCAAATTCATACAACTTCCTCATATCCCTGAATTAATCTAAAGTGAGTAACAAACTTTATAGCTGATAAGAACATGGATTTTGAATCATACTTTTGTTTATGTGTGATAATGAAAGCAAATTAAGGCCACATATGTGAAGCAGTCACAGTAATGAAGACCCTATCAAGATTTTGGCATTAGAACAGAATTGTCTTCTGATTAAAATGAACTAGCTTTTGTTCTGTAGCTCAAGAGCACACAGAAAAATAAAAATTCTCCTCTACCCCACAAATTATTACTTTATGTTTGTTTTCTTCTCTTTGTCTCAAGCAACTAACACAAGCTGGGAAACAATTTATAGTACAATTCTCTCTTTTTAATTATTCAAGCAGTCTGGAGCTTCCAATTTTCCAGCCAAATTCTTAGTCTCTGCATGAGGTAAATTTTATTTGCAAACATACAGAAACTAAAGTAAATCTTTGACCCTTCTAAATTATCTTATGAGGGAAATCTTTTGGAAAAGCAATAGCCTGAATAGTAGAAGGCAAAAAATTATAATGTGCAATTTGTCATAGAAAATGTAATTTAAGAGAACTTTGCACAAACTCTTTCCAGATATAATTGGTTTGAATTGGCTGAGTCATTATTACGTGTGTTCTGGTATTCTTTTTTCCTCTATTTTTTTTTCCTGTTTGTTACGCTCTATTGACTTTTTTTTTTTGCTTTTATTGCAACAAATGGCTTTGTCATTCAGCAGAGGTGGGATAATATTTAAGTAGATGAGTGTTTTGTATGTAAATGAACAGTTAAGTTTTTGAGCATTAATTCCCCATGTAATATTAGGATTTTCCTCAGGTTTTTCATGAGTACCTGTTCAAATTCTGCTTATTTCCTTCAATCACCCACAAAATATGTCATATTTTCTACCTATTATAATATGGTAAATGCAGAAGATTCATGTAAATTAAGAAAATAATTAATAGGATTTTAGTAAAAGAAAGCTCAAGAGCAGGTTGAGCTATTCACAAAATACATTATTTGGGTTTGCTAGGTGAAAAGAGTTTAGCTGATGCATTGTCAAGTCAGACCATGTCCAGTATCTAAACAGGTGGAGATGAGCAAAATCAGAAATACAGTTCTGACATTTCTTGTAAATAATGAATGGCTTAAAATATTTTCCTTAAAGCATAAAAAAAGTCTCAAGAAAGGAATGAAAGCAGGTCTCCTGATGTCTGGACTGAACAAGGAACTGGCTTGCACATTCTGCTGGTATCAGTCTCAGCCATGTTAATAAAGGTACAGTGTAGTTTAGTTGAGTTGTAATATACTCTTTCATTGACTGTTGCCAGTTACATGTGCTTTTTACAGTCTTGACCAATGTCTTTTAAGCAGGGTTGTAGCTCTGAAACTTTCCTGTGACCAGGAAAAAGTTTTTAGATATTTTACCTTTTCACATTGTACCTTACTTTCTTACAAAATCCTGAACAAAATTTTTGCAAACTAAGGTTTTCAGTTTAATCATGTTTCTGCACTACCATATTAGTCTTGTAATATCTACTTCCTCTAGATTTGGAATGTTACATTAAACACTTTTTAATTTTAATGGATTTTAATAGAGTATTTTAAGATATATTCTAGCTTTTAGAAACCATGGATATTTAAAATAAAATTCTTCTTTTATTCAGATTTTTTAACTTCAGGTATGGCACCTATCACAGCAAGTTACAGGATAGTAATAGCCAGGGTCAGCTGTGCATTTTGCACATACATATGGCTGGTTGACTAGGAACATACTGGTATCAACAGCTTAAGACAAACTATTTAAACTGGTAAAACATATATGGAAATAAACTCTGACAATTAGATAGGAGAAGGCAGTGTCAAAAAGTTGGAGCTACCAAGCTCTTAACCCAGACCAAATAATTTATATATCTATCTTCCCTTGAGATACATGTTAATAATTATTAAAGAAATTTTGTCTGAAATATGTCCCATGAAAATCTTTCCTTTCATATTCTACAGCAAATTTTTGTTCCTAAAATAATTTATGTTCCTGAAAATTTAGTTTGTCTTAAATTAAAATAATCTGGATTAGGCTCCAATTCTTAAGGGTCTCAAAGATTTCAGAATTAAGTGGAAAGTTTTTGCAGTGACTGCAAAAGGCCAGTAGAATATATTTGTAATGCTTGAATATCTTAAGACCCAGGAACACACACAAAATTCCTTACTTGTTTTGTTGATTTTGTATGGCCTGGTTTTTGTTGGGGGAGGGCCACAAAGCTGGCTCCTGTGGGGAGCTGTTGGAAGCTTCCACCATGTCCAGCAGAGCTGATCCCTGATGGCTCTGAGGATGGACATGCTGCTGGCCAAAGCTGGGCTGATTAGAAAGGGTGGTAACACTTCTGTGGTAACATATTTAAGAAGAAAATCAAAACAAAGTGGGACACAGTCTTTTTCCTAGTCAAAGAGGAGGAGATGAGAGCATGTGAGGGAAACAGCATGGAGACACCAAGGTCAGTGCAGAAGGAGGGGAGGAGGTGCTCCAGGAACCAGAGCTGAGATTCCTCTGCAGGCTGTGGTGATGACCATGGTGAAGCAGGTTGTCACCCTGGAGTCCATGGGTCCATGAGGGATGAGGAGATCCACCCACAGCCCATGGGGATCCTCTGGAGATACAGAGATCCACCCACAGCCC
>VZTT01059258.1:9682-34237 GCA_013400855.1 Buphagus erythrorhynchus | reverse complement strand
TTGTTGTTGTTGTTGTTTGTGTGTGTTTGTTTTGGTTTGTTGGTGGGTTGGTTTTGGTTTTGTGGGCTTGGGGGTTTTGCTTCATAGAATAATATAATATGCTGAGCTGGAAGGGACCCATCAGGATCACTGAGTTGAACTCCTGGCTCTGCTCAGGTGCTGTGATCACTTCCATGGGTAGTCTGTTCCTGTGCCCAACTACCCTGGGTGAAAAATCTTTTTCCAATATCCAACCTAAACCTTCCCTGACTCAGCTTAATTCCATTTCCTCAAGTCCTGAGGTCCTGAGAGTGAAGAGATTGGCACCTGCCCCTCCATTTTCCCTCATGAGGATGTTGATGACCACAGTGAGGTCTCCCCTCAGTCTCCTCTTCTGAAAAAACCAAGTGACCTCAGCCACCCCTCATAAGGCTGAGGCTGCCCCTACAGAGAATTCACCAGTGACCAGAACTGCCCCCAGCACTCAGGGTGATACCATCCTAGTGCAGAGCAGAGCAGGACAATCCCCTCTCTTGCCTGGCTGGCCATGCTGTGCTGGATGCACTCCAGGACGTGGTGCTCTCCTGTCTGCCTTTTGTTTGGGTTTGCTTTTTTTCAGCAAAGTCCTAAGGTTATCAGTCTCAGGGTTACTGTAATCACACTAATCTAAAAAGCTAACTTCAGATGTATGTAAAAGACAAGCTTTTCTTTTTAAGTGTAGGAAAAAGAGATAGCAGCGTCCCAGTCCTCTTTTGTGATCCTGGCATGAGCAAACCAAACTATGAATAGTCTTCTGATATGTGATCTACACAGTAGTAGAACAGTGATCTGGGGAATGTAGCTGCAGTGAAGAAAAAAAGCAAAGAAATAATTCTGCAGGCAAATGGTCACATGATTGTGCCACAGTTCCTGTCCCTGCTCCCAAAATATGGTATAGTCACTGACTGGTACTAATAGATGAAGCAATGAATCATTGAAAACCTCTGAAAATTTGTCACTGCAAGGTAAAGTTCTTAAAAAACTGACATGAGCTGGGCAAGGGTCTTTGGGATTGTATTCTTGGACTGATGTGCTTTCCTTCTTCACCTGTTCAAGCTTGGCTTTGTGTCTGGCTTCTGTTTCTTTCCATTTTCTTGCAGGTGCTTATGAAACAATCCAGCTGGAGTCAAGGTAACCACAGGGAGGAAAATTTATTAATGGATGCATTATGTGAAAGTCTTTGGGTTTTTTTCCTGGGAATACATATTGGCCAAAATGCATGCATTTAGAAGATTGAGATTTTATTGCTAGTGTTTTACTTCTTTCTTCCACAGTGAGAATACGAATGTGTTCTCATTGAGTCATTAACAAATTGCATTTATTTCTTGGCATACTCTCAGACAATCTCTTCCTCTTTTCTACCCAGCCACCTTTGACTGCAGCCAGCCAGGTGGTTCACTAACTGACTTAATAACTTATAAATTCAGCTTGCTTTACAGTTTCTGCTGAACACATTCTCTCAATAACAACGGTTTTCCCAGCTAGAGTAATAAATGGGGTTACCTCAGGGTTTAAACAAATGTGAAGTGTGTCCTTAATGCAACCAATTTAATCAAACACATCACTGAGTTCTTCTAGTATATTATTTTAATTTAGCTGATATGAGACCTCCATTATACGTATGATCAGTTTTAATTCCTTAGAAACTCTAATCCCTGGCACAGGCTAAGTCTCTACATTCACAAAGAGAAAACAGAATAATTCCTGAGAATGCCATACAGAGAAGGGTGGACCTTTAACACATGAATGCTTTGTGCCTTCATTTACTGTGACATCCATAACATTTTTAAACTTTCCTGTGCTTCCAGTGAAGAGCCAAATCTGGGTATTGTCATTAGTAAGTCATATAAGGCAAATGTCTATAGAAATTTCCAGCTGTAATAATCTGAATTTGTGACAATATTTCTGCATATTAAATACTTTAGTTACATCTATTATTCATGTAGTCAAGTACCTTTCTGGCAGTACAAAGGATTCCATGGTGTGCTTAACTGACAGATTCACCATATGCTTTCAAAATATTTGACAGCACTTATAACTCAAGACTCAAACTTCTACTGAAATTTGTTTATGAGGAAGTAACACATCTTACTCTGCTTGCAGCTAGGTATAAATTGTGTGAGTAAACCAATAGAAAATAGACATATGAGATTGGGTTTTTTAGCTGCAATACTTCATAGTCAGTTAATCAAGGGGTCAGAGAATCACACAGGCCACACAGAAACTGCTTTATTCAAAACCTAGTAATAAATGTTAAAAACAGTAATAGTTTTAAATAGTAATAAATATTAAAAACAAAAATCAGTTGGAGAAACATGTTTGCATTCTAGCATAGAACCAAGATCATTAGATTGTTCCTATTAAATGACAGACTTGTTCTTGGATACTGCAAACCTTCTGAAAATTAAGAAATGTATATGCCACTGCAGCTACTGACATAGTTTGGCTGATTGGTTTTTTTGAAATTTAATACATATCTTTAAATGTTTAAATGTCCTGTCTATTTCTTGTGTTGTGAAAAATGTTGCTTCAAGTCTATGTATAGGCTTTCCTTTGTCACACAGGCACTTCACATCTCTTTTCATCTGTGTTCTGAAGGTCAAAAAATTCCATCACATCCTGATTGCTCAGACTGCCACATAATGCCTAGACCTACCTTTGTTGCCACTTCTGTATAAATCATAGCTTAAGACAAAACATATATGTACCATATGAAATATGTATAAAGTGAAGAAACACGGTCAAATTTAGAGGAAACTCCTCCTCTCTTAATATGTATCCGATATAATTTGTTCCATACAAATGATGCAAACTCTGAAATCCAAAATCTCAATGGTGGCATTTTACATGACAGAGTAAGTAATTTAGACTTTTACAAAGTAGACAAACTGAGAAATGTGGGCCAGCTAAGTGTACAGGGAGGTAGATTAACAACTGGCTGAAATGGAAGGCTTAAAGAGTTTTTATTAGTGACACTAAGTCCTGATGGAGGCAAATCACTAGCAGAGCTTCTTCCAAAGCTCACTCTAGCAGACATCCAATAAGATATCCTGCTGAGCATCAGATCTTTAGTCTTCAGCTGTTCAAGTCTTGAGACTCTCTTGAATTAAAGTGTTTGTTAGTAGCTCCAAATACTATCTGAGCTGAATCAACATGTTCAAAAATCAAGCTTCTCAGAAAACAGGTGTCTAGAATACCAAAATGTGGGAGGATTGTTTGTAAGGACATTGCTGAAGTCCATCTCCCCCAATGAGTTACAGCTGTACTGATTACCAAGGAGTGGAAACAGCCTTGCTGTCCAATGAGGGTGGGTGTTATAAAGGAGTGGGTTAGCTGCTTATCAGTGTGTTGGAATCTGCTGGTGATGGAGTTTGCTGGCTGTGGGGAGGGAAGGCTTTGTGAGGAACAGACAGGGTTAGGGGCTGTGTAGGGGATAGTATGGAGTTAACTGGTCATGCAGAAGGAAATGCTCAGAAGAGGGAGGGAAGGAGTCAGTGCTGTGTGGAGCTGCCTCTGGGAAGCTCAGAGAAGGCATGAGGGGTTTTTAAGATAGTAAGGGACTGATGCTGGTGTCAGTCATGCCTCTACCTTCACCACAGCAGAAATAAAAGATGAGAGGCTTAATGTAAACAATGAAAGAAATGAACCAACCCCAAAAATGGGATAATACTTAGAAGAGAGAAAATGGCCTTGTGGAGAATGGAGGGGTGCTATTACAGATGGAGAACAAGAGGTAAGGGTGAAGGAGACTGAAAGGAAGAAATACTAGGTAACATGGAAAGAAAATTTGACAGTGCTTATTCTGTTTAGAAATATTGGATGAGTAATAAAACCAAGAAAAAGAAGCAATAATAAGTCCAGGAAATCATTTTCTGAGTAAATCAAAAGCAGTCTTCTGGTTTCAAAGGTCCACAACATAATAAATATGGTATTCTCTAATATGTCATATAGGTTTTGGGATCACTAAATTCACATTTCAATGCTTTCTGACTAGAGATGTCCTTCAAAAAAAAACCAAACCTATTAGCTTTCACGTAGAAATAAGAATAGTAAATTTAAAAAAAAAATATTAAGAGATGCCTAGGATAAATGGGAAAACAAAAACAGAGCATAACTTGCCAAGGAGAAGGATAATGTGTGAAGAGGAGGCTAGAAAGGTATGATGTTACTTCTGCAAAGAAAATACCAAATCCCAAATGAAAAGCTGCCTTCCCAAAATGAGTTCTTTTTCCTGGCTTTTTTCAGTGATTCTTCATGGGGTCTTGTGTAAATATTCTCAATTTATCTGAGGGTTTTAGCATTTGTTGAATATTCAAAAGTAATCATTTCTAAAAGATCTCTCTGCCTGTGTGGGGAGAAGAAAACACACAGAAGATGTAAAACTGTTGCAGGAAATGTGAATAAAATCATTCAGAGATGAGAAAAAAGGGGAACGAGAAATGCGGATTGCCTGCAGGCAACAGTAGAAAAGCAGTTTCAGTATTAATACTGCTTACCTTTCTATTAGAATGCATGTGTCATTGTTTCTTTACTGTCTTGTTGCTATTTTGGATTGGTCCAGAATTTAATTGATTAAAATTTTCAGGAAAAAACCAAGGCAAAATTGTGCTGTGGTATTACATCTGAAATCACCTGTGTTTAAACAGATAAACTGCTTCTCTGTGGTATTTAGATGGACAGCAGTTCAGGATGCAAAAATACAGTCCTTGTTACTCTATTATACTAAAAAAAATGAGACAGGTGAAAGCTGCAACAGCAACTGAGCTTATCATACACAATTGCCTGTCAAAGGGCAACTGTCTCATATTAAGTGAAATTGTTGTCTGCTTGCAGTCTTTGGGCAAAGTGAGTAGAAGGGAATGTGTATTACTCCATTATTTGTAGTTCAGCTGAATTCAGCTATTAGAGATACCCTGTAAAAAGTGAATAACAGCACTTAGGCCAAATGTGAAAATGATGGCATTTTCACATTTCAGGTCTATAGCCATTATACAAGGATACTTTGGGAGACATTTCTAGACCTTTTAAAGAGAAAAAAATAAAATCACACCCTGTGGCTACATGAAATGCAGACCATTTTGAGCACCTCTCTGAGAAATGGTAAATTTCTGTCACATGTAAACAGGGAAAGCTGCAAAGACACATCTGTTATGCTTTTATGCTACTGTGTCCTGCTGCAGTTTCAGGCTCATTTTAGCCTAAATTTTAGTCTTTTCTTGTTAAATGGTGCAGGAGAATCTATCATAGCAACAGCTGCAAGGAGTTTGTGAGGTGAATACATAGAGAAAATTTCCTGCGTATTCCCTAATGGATCTCTGGTTTCTTTCAGTAATTATTTTGCCTGTCAGTCACTGTACACCTGGCTGTGGCAGCTTGAACCTTTGCATCTGACAAGAGGTGATTGGGGAAGTTGTCTTGGAAAAGAGTTTAAAAGGAACCACTCCAGATACCTCATCAGTCATCCTCTGCAATCTTCATTAGAAGGACAGAAGGAAATCAGGTATTATAAGACTATTACAAGAGTTATGCAGGTTATTTTTAATGATATTTTATTTTAATAATAATAAATGCAAATAGCATTGTCTGGGAAGAAAAATACATGGTAATTTAATAGAGCTTGAAAGTAGGAAGACAAACCCTCCCTAAAAAGTTTAAACAATATTTTGATTTCATTCTTCAAGTAATCAAAATCTCAGGAAAATAGAAGTCAAATAATTTAGGAGAGAAACGGAAAGGAACATTCCTGGTAAATATTTCTGGAAAAAATGTTTATGCTTAGGGATATGCAATTATCTCCAGGAGAACTGGAGGAAAAGCAACCCAGGCTGAGGTTCTCCTTTTGAATGACAGTGCTTTCAAGAATGATACTGGTTTGGTCCTTCACTCTTATAACCAACAAGTGCATCAAATAATGCCTAAGAAACAACTAAAAATAGAATATACCTGATGTCAACTGCATTGAATCCACAATATTCACCATCTTGCTTTTATGGTTCTGCTTTATGACTGGCTTCTAATTTTATCACAAAGGATTAACTCTAGCTTTCCTAGAGTAGAGTTATTCTTCTGGTGGACAAGATATGATAAGCTCATCTTTCCAATACAGACACAGATTAGTCTGAACATTTCACGTGTACATTCTTTTTCAAAGTACAGCCTGAGTTTCCTTAGTGCCTGCATTCTTGCTTCCCCTCTTGTCTGCTTTTAATTTTTCCCAATAACAAACCTGTTCAAGCTAGTATGAATTGTGGCTCCAAGCAGCCTCAGGCTGTGTATACTTCAACACAGATGACAGACTGAAGCTGAGGCTGATGCATCCTATATCACAGAAATGCAGACTCAACTAGGTTGGAAAACACCTCTGAGATCATTGAGTCCAACCTATGACTAAACACCATTGTGGCACTAAAGGCTATGTCTGGTGATGCCAGCACCTCCCTGGGCAGACCATTCCAATATCTACTCGCCCTTTGTGTGAAGAATTGCTTCCTAATGTCCAACATAAACCTCCCTGACACAGCTTAAGACTGGGTCCTCTTGTCCTGTCACTGGTTGCCTGGGAGAAGACACTGAGCCCCACCTGGCTCCAGCCTCCTTTCAGGCACTTGTAGAGAGCTACATGGTCTCCTCTGAGCCTCTTTATCTTCAGGCCTAAACAACCCCAGCTCCCTCAACTGCTCCTCACAGGAAGAGCTCCAGGCCCTTCACCAATTCCATTGTACCTCTCTGGACACATTCAAGCATCAAAATGTCCTTCCTGAATTGAGGGGTCCAGAACTGGATACAGGACTTGAGGTGTGGCCTCAGCATGCTGAGTACAGAGGATAATATTATGTCCTAGAACAGTTCAACAACTTTTTCCACAATATCATGTCAAAGCTTCACCAAGATCCTCCTGGGTCTATTGTTTTATTTGGTCTGGTATCGTGATGATGTGACTAGAGCTTGTTTGTGGCTCAGTTTTCATTTTGTTGTATGTTCTGGCATATAATTCTTACATACCTCAAATGGATGGGTTTGATAGTAGGAGTTTAATTATTTTCTAGTAACAGACATAGACGTGACACCTCCCATGTGGACTGTACAAAGTCTGTCAAAGTGACCAAAATTCAGGTCTTCAAAGTCTTATCTCTGTTTTTAGAAACAAAACCCAGAACATTTCACTAGCAGGCACCAGCTCCTGCTCAGATGCATTTGCAAATAGATGACCCTAATAGCCTAATCCATTAAAGCAGGAGCTGCAGTATTGGAAATTTAGCAATTGGTAGGATTTTTATTATTGTTTGTTGATTGAAGTTAGTAAATATTATGGTTCCAACAAAAAAGCTTTAAATTGAATTCCAGGATATTTAGATGACATTGGAGAGCCTCAAATGTTTTACTATCCTTGCTATAAAGCAAGGGAACATCTGCTAAAAAGAAATCTTCAATTATAGATTTCACTACCACCCACACAGAAGCAAACATTTTAAAAACTGCAATTACTAAGCAGTGTGAGGAGACAGTACATGCAGCAGTGATCCAGCTCCATGGGGAATGTGTAAATAAAGGTCTTTGTGAGTAGATGCAGAAGCACTCTAGAAGAAAGAAAAAAGGTTGCCACAAAATGCAGGTAACTTCAGAGGCATAATATTAAATATCAAAACAAGATGACTAGGAGTGTTTAATATAATTTTATTTAAGAGGCCATTACAAATTCCACAATGCTCAGCATTATCTTCAAGGACTTGCAAATTCTATAGGCTTCATTGAACTTCTACCTATTTGACATTGAAAATATAATTCTAAATGCATTTGTGATTCCTAAATATGTCTGTTTAAAATGCCATTTTCTATAGCTTCTATGATATGCTAAAATACACATTTTGATACATATCTAACCAGAACACCAATACTACCTGTTAGGCCAGTAAAAACATTAAATTTTCATGTTACATACAGTTAATATCACACAATAGAACAGCATGAGAGAATGCTGAAATCATAGCCTCTTTTATCTCAAGTCTTCTTTATATGTGGCTACAGCAAATACCACTACTTTAAAATGTGAATTACAATGACAAATATTTCCCTGGTACTCTAGCACCAAGTTCTAAGATCAGGGATTTTCTTTTACTTCTTTTTCTGTTTCATCTGATTGCATAGATCTTCCACAAAAAATCCAAGATTATTCTCTTATCTTTTGAAGACCTTCTTTCCATGCCTGGCTAATCTCATTATTGAACTGTTGTCACAGTAGTCTTTCAGAAGAGTTGTTAAAAAATATATATGTACAGGACATTTGAAAAGTCAAACTGGAATTTTCACACTAGATTATTATATATTTAAAATGTCACAGAAAAACAAATTCTAAGAAGAGGAATAATTAAGATTTTAAAAGCCTCAGCCCCCACTAAAAACTTGTGTGCAAAATTTGGTGACCTACACATTAGAGATCTGATTCTGATACCTGCAACACTGGTTATTTTAATACCTTCAAAACATTACTTGTGGAAGTGGCTGTAGTGTTTACAGTTACGATTGCTTACTGCTTTGAGGGTGTAAGATTACGCAGCTGAAGTTAGGAACCTAGGCCACTGCTGGGCACCAGCAGGAGTTTGCATCCTGCTTTATGTTCTGGCTATACACAGAATCTGGGGTGATAAATGAGATCCCAAAATTCCATGTGGTATGAATATTCCCTGCTTACCTTAACTTGTTTTAAATTCCTGTTATTAGTAAAGCATAAATTAATTATAGGGCTTGTGGTTTTGATACCCAGCTTCCCCCTGGCTTAGGCTGAGAGCCTCTGAAAGACTGGACACCTTAAAATACACATATACCTTAAAATACACATATTTTACTCAGGAAAATGAGTGAAAGAAGATCATTAACTTTATTCATAGTATTTTAAAAGAATTTGTTTGCTGAAATACAGAAAGATCTAGTGGTTCCTGAATATCCCATTTAAGCAAACTGTCTAAATTAGTCATACAGACAGCTATTAAACTGCCACAACTATTGGCCATAGTCAATTGGATTTCTGTGGTTTCAGCCCAGCCTTCTTCCTCTTCCAAAAGCTGAGTTAAAGGCCAAAGATACTAACTGAAAAACTAACATTTAATGCATCAACACTTCCGTGCTGGTGCTTATGTGGTGCATTTTCTGGTATATTTTGCTTGCCTATGACTGAAGCTGATTGGGTTTTGCCTTTACATCAAAATGATGTTGCTAATGTCAGTGCAGTAAAACAAAACTGTTTTAACAATATTCTTAGGCATTCAAGCATTTCTACAAGTACCAAGATGTTTCATATTGACTAGAGAACCTGTCTTGACTGCCTTTAGGCTCAGCTAAAGAGAAAAAAGTTGAACCTCTCTGTCAACAACAGACTTGAGCATCCTTGTGACCTTTTAAGAATCTATTCAGTATTTCTTAAACACTATTAATTTGTTGGCCTTAATGGGAGTTTCACAGGATTAATGACTTCTTTATAAGAATAAAACATGACTTGGCCAAGGAAAATAAGGTGATAATCATGCCAATAAAATACCTCTGCAATATAATGACTCTTATAGAAATTTCTGTAGAATTCAAGAAACACCTAAACCTAATACTAGGTTTATTCCTCTTAAAAGGCTTACTATAGTGAGTTTTAATTGAATTACATGAACAAAAATATTTTGATACAACAAAACTTGGAGACAATAATTAAAAAAAACAGTTAATGGTCATGTAGAATATAAGAAAATACAGCTATCAGAATACCATATGTGTTTTTTGCAAAAAAAAAGAAATAAATAGGAAAATAAGTGATTACAATGTGGATGCTGTCACTTACATAGAAGTGATTGTCTTTTGATGAATAGTACAATAGTACCTTTGACAGATGGGTACAAAAAAAAATTACAATTTTCTCCACCGGGAATTGCTTTATTTGAATGCAGTTCAAAACTGGAGCCTAACTGCATATTTCATGGCTATTACTGCAGGCCTAAGCCTGTTGCCAACTTTCTATTGCAACAGCCATGCACTAATAACTCTCATCACCGAACATTCTTTTTGGCCATAATGACCTCTGTATAAATGAATATAGGCTAAAATAACACTGTGCCCCGTATTCACCAAAGTGAACAAACCTTACACATGCCTGACCATTATTTTTATTTTTTTAATGTAGCATGAGATTAGCTGTTGTGCTGAATATGGTCCTTGGGTAGACTAAAATTATTCTTTTTTTATTCTCTTGTTTTTTTCACTATTTCCAAGTCAAAGCATACTGCAGAAAATTATGCTTCCACCAGAGAAAAGCAATTCGCTCTTATCAAAATCATTTCAGTAGAAAAATCTGAGTGATCAAAACCAAAATCTGATCTTGTTTTTCTCTCGGTGAAGCTTTGCATCTAAATGTAAAATTATATATTTGTAAGGAACTTGTGGTACATATGGAACAGTCATTTCATATCTTTATAAAATGTACAGCAGATGGATAAGATCCTTTACTGCCAGAATTAAGCAACACTGCTTCTCTGAGACTTGAAATCCATTATATAATTGGTGCTAAAACTGTTCTAGTCTTGTCTAGTAAATGAGACATGGCTTGGCATGGAGATAGTTGACATTATGCAAGATGGAGGAAGGTTTCTAAAAGTCTCATGCAGTTGCTTATTTTTCCTTTGCATGTATTACAGATAAATTCAATGTAGTCACTGAAAGCAATGGCAAATCTTCCTTTGACTTTAATGGGATAGAATTTCAGTTACATGTTTTTGTCACTTGAAGGTAAGTTCAGATATAAAGATACATCAGTGTGGCAGAGACTGGAAAATGCATAATTTGAAAGGAATTTTAAAGAGAAGTAAAAACTTTGAAGAATTCTGGCAGGATTAACATATTATTCCATTAAAAATAGGAAGTTTGAAAAAAGTGTAATGTAAGTTGGTCATAGAAAGCGGAATTAGGATATTCAAACAGGAAAAGATGAGATGCCTAGTGCATGTATAAGTAATGCAAAACTGAGATGTTAAAACTATATTATCCAAACTATTTTTAATCTTAGTGTTATTTTATCACATACTTCCAATATGAGACATACTAGCTGAAGTAACTTACCACATGGACCTCTATGAACTAAAAAACCGCTATGCAAAAACCAATCTAAATAAAATTTATAGGTGCTTTGCAATTCTAACATCTAGTCAGATTAAGCACAAAACATTGTAGCAGATTGGTAAAAGAATGATAGAACTACAAAGTAGAAAAGTCAGAAATTAGGAAATACTAGAACAGAAACAGATGTTGCAATTGACAGCTTTAATAATTTGTTGTTATAGTCTTAATAGGATATATGACGTAATTAAATTACCGTAATTGTCACTGTTTAGGACAGGTGCAAGACTTTGTTCTGGGGATGGGTCTGGCAGTTTCAATGTGAATGCTTTAGGTATAGCATAGTTATATGCAACAAAAGCCAAGTTATTATAAGAAGAAAAATATGATCACCTCAAATACATTTGTTTTTCCTACTAGTTCTGCCTTCTGTATATTGAGTAGCTGTAAAGTTATACAACCGGACAATTGACAACAAACCAATATATAATATACAGAATTTATTTTTAGGCATATATATATACATGCATTTAATGTCAATAAAGCATATATGGTTTCTTTTAGAAGCTGAGTTTCTTTTAGAAACTGTTCTTTAAGCTCCTTTCAAGCAAAAAGTTTTTCCTTAGACTTTTTTCCTTTAACTGTCCTTTAAAATGTAATTTCTCTTCCGTGAGTGACACATTTGAAGATAAAATTAAGTCATTTCATAGTACTCAGTGTAAATAAGCATGTCAACATTTTTTCCAAAGCATGAAACTGTTCTTTTTCCCATTCCGACAGTTCTAGACCAGAAACATTTAATTTTATCAAACCTTTTCTCAGTGAGGGAAAAGAAATAACCTTGGCATTGAAAACATGCCCCAAAAAAGGTCATCCAAGCAAGTAATAATTTTCCTTTTATAAAAGCATCAAAATAGTGGCTTTAGAGGAAAACAACGCTTTACCATTCTGACGACGATTGTAAGTGCATTATACATGTTATTTTCAAAATAGTATAAAGCAATCATGTTGAAAATCTGACTGGAAGCAAAGAATGTAAAATTGTGGCTCTGGATGAAATCAATAGAAAGCTTTTTCCTTATATTTCCCTTCAAAAATTTACTGATCTTGGGATTATGCACTTGGGAAGAGAGCACCATTTTGTTTTCTGTCTTATCTGGTTCCCAAACTGAATCAGTTGTTGGGAGAACTGCAGCGTGGCAATGCAGCAGAGGGAAGTGAAAAGAAAATACTTTCAGTTGATGCCTCTCTTAAGGATTCAATAGAAGAATAGGAATTATATAAGCTAACTAACTTCCACAGCAGGTATCTGAATAAAAAAAGGAACCTTTAGATTATCTATTCCATACCTTCCTGATCTCAACATATTCTCAACATCTTGTGTTAAAGTGAAGAGCTCTAAAAGATTGAAAACCTTTATAATGGACTGAAGAAATAGAAATCAGCAGTATGGATAATGTCCCACAGCTGCAAATTTGAGAAGACTTTGGGTAAACCAGTAGCACAGCAAAGATTTTTCTAATCCATTTCAATAAATTCATTGTTTTTCTTGAGTCTCAAACAGGTGGTGGTGAGCCTCTTTATGCCCTACACTCACAATCTGGGCACAATCTCAAGCCGGAACCAAAGTGCTCCAGAGAGAGAGAAAATTCATATCTGAGTGTGGGGGTTCAGTGGCTTGTCTTCAGTGCTATGTTGCATTCACAGCCCAAAGTAAATCTGCCTCTGTTCCTTATGAGTCAGTGAAAATGTTTTAGGAACACATACAAATGGAGATTGCTTTTAAGCAAGTTCAGTTCTAGCCGAAAGGGTTGCTAAAGGGACTCAGGCTAATGGCACCTAATTTTTTTTTCACCAGGACAGTAAATGGAAAAAGATAGTCTTCTCTGAGGACAGTCTGAGTTTAGGCTGAATAAAATGAAAATGAATAGCATATAATAAAAAATGATCTGTTGACTTGTAACAGAGGCTACAGTTCTTAGGAGGAACCATAATTTTCTCAGGCCCTGGAGCTCTAGTAAGTAATGGAAAAATAGTGTAGTAAAACCATGTGTGTTGTTTTATTTGAATAAAAAACCACAGCAAATCAGTCTGGTTCAAGAGACATTGGGATTGAAATCAACTGCTGGACCTCTATGGAAAAGAAGTAAATTGAGGTGTCTGAATTATTATTTCTTAGGCCCCTCACAAACAATTCAAGTTGTTTGTTGAGCTTTCTAGTGAGGGTGGGCTCTAAGGGCTCAGCAGTGGGGGCTCCGTGATGGGAAGCTGGGGCTGTTCCAGCCGGACACAGCCGGTTCCNGTGGGGGCTCTGTGATGGGAAGCTGGGGCTGTCCCAGCCGGACACAGCCGGTTCCAGCCGGATCCCACCGCCCACCACAGGGCTGAACCCACAGCCCAGGGCAGACACAGCCGGTTCCAACTGGATCCAACTGCCCATGGCAGGGCTGAGCCCACAGCCCAGGGCAGCCCCAGCCGGACACAGCCGGTTCCAGCCAGATCCCACTGCACAGCACTGCTGAGCCCACAGCCCAGGGCAGCCCCGGCCAGACACAGCTGGTTCCAGCCGGATCCCACCGCAGGGCAGGGCTGAGCTGTGAATAGCATCAGTGTGAACACGTGGGGCAGGAGGAGCTCCAGACACTGGAGTCGATATTCCCCTGCAGGCCATGATGAAGATCGTGGTGGAGCAGATATCCACACAGCCCGTGGAGGACTCCATCCAAGCTGGCCTTGAACACTTTCAGTAATGGGGCATCCACAGCTTCTCTGGGCAACCTGTTCCAGTGCCACAGCACCCTTACAGTGAAGAATTTCCTCCTAAAGAACTATTCAAATGGACGGTTTTGAGCTGCTGTATAAAAAGTAAGTAATGATTTCTCCCAATTAATGAACTCAAAGTTCCTCTGAATACTCAGAGTTCCTCTGTAAGTACTTAGGAATTACAAAATGTTTTTTACATTAGCAAAATGCTAGTCTGGTCTTTAGTTATGTAGATTATTATTATTATTATTATTATACACTCAAATAACAATGTTTTGTGTTACAGGTAGGATGTGACTTCATGCAATCGCAAATTTCTGTCCTCTAAATCCATGCTGGCTAGAACAATATACAGACTGATTGTAAGAGAGCAGTTTAAAGACATATTTTTAAAATAAATTCTGTTTGCAGTCCCACAGGTAGGTTGTCTTAACAAAAATATCCTCTATTCCGATAGCTGCACTTAAAAGGAAGCATAAAATAGCTTTTTTGTAGTATTCTCAATTGTGTGTTTATTTATTGTAAAATATAATTGGAGCACGTGCTGTGGCAGTTGGTAAACCTATATAACGCCTCTTTATAGAGCAAAGCAAAAAATAAATTTGTATTTTTAAAAATATGACTTCATCCAAAGGCATAAGAGCTTGCTGTTGTGTCTATATAACCCACATTTTGGGTGTTCAGTGTGATGAATAATCCAAATTTTTTGCTGCTCAGTTTAATAAAACTCTTCATATAACCTCTTTAGAATGATGATCTGTTTTCTGTGACAGACTGAACTGTTTAACAACTAGCTCAATCATAAATACTGTCAGGTGTATAGTTAGGGAACCGTCACCTTCCTCACACCACTGAACTGTTGTAATATTCATTCACACCACTGGAAAAAAATGGAGGTGCAGATATTCCCTTAAAATTTTCTCAGTACAGTCTAAGCACAGATATATATATATGTCCATGTGAAGGATAAGCCTCACAATTTAAAAAAAGAGTATTCTAGACTACACATGGATATCATGTCTATATATATATAAATGTAAACATAAAAACATAAATATAAACCAAACATGAATCTCTGGAACTAAAACCTTTATAAAACTACAGCTGTGGTGGATTTTTTTATTTTTTTGAGACATAGATATGGGAAAGATACCAACCTTCCCTTTCATAATAATGGCTGATTGAGCAATGTCAATATTTTTTGCTTTACTCTCCTTTAAAAGCTTTTTCTTGCATAGTTCTAACCCAAATTACTATGTGACTTAACATAATTTAAATAAATAAAATCTTTAATTCACTTTAGTGTTGCAACAAAAAGGGTAAACTGGAAATATTAATTTTAATAATGGGCCTGTTGACCAATCCACAGTCTGTTGGGACAAGGAACATTCTTGCCATTTGAGAAGCAAAGTTTAAAAATCAGATCCAGTAAAGAAATGCACCACCTTTTGTCACATGCCACCTAAATAAAAGCAGATCATGGAAGAAAAATGTGACTTTAATAATTTATTTTATTTGCAAATAACCTGTATATAAGATTGGATTACAGCAAAAATGTAGTTACAGGATTTTTTTTCTATACCACAACAAGATATGATTGTGCTCCAGGTTTTTTTATTGGCTTATGTTCAAGTTCCCGCTATTTATTGTTTCAAATTTTAGAAGAAATTCTCCACAGTTGTATGCAGAGCAGAGCAACCTAGTTCCTGTTTATAGTTCTGATGGAATTGGCCTTTTCTTGCAAGCTATTTTATTCATCCCTCGTAATTAATATTCTCTGGGGAAGTTTTCACCCAGCTCGACCAAGAATTCTTTATATTCACCCTATTTCTTGAAACAGTGTTGGGTACAAAACAGGGCTGGGGGTAAAGTGGTTAGAGCTTTTACCCTGATGCCACCTGCATGTACAAATGGTCACCAGTTCTGCAACCAGATATGAGGAGCAGTTGATGGTCAGCTCTGAAATATTCTTTTTGAGGGAGACCTTGTTCATCAGAAGTCTGAAGCCCATGTGGGACAGAATTTTCCAAGTTTGCTTTATTTTCTTGCAAAACCTTGCATCTTACATAATCAATGTCTGCTACTGAGCAATGTTTCCCCACTGAGCAGCTTTGTTCATTGCACAGTCCTAGCAATAACCCAAGTGGAATATATTATGGATTTGAGATACTACCCAGGCCCCACTCCTCCTTAAGAAACACCCTATGGATCACATAATTAAACATTGTATTAAAAACGTAAACCACAAGCTAATGCCTACAAGCAATATGTCCAGTAAAATTCTGCACATCTTTTCTGTAGAATACCACATGTACAGTCCAGATGCTGACAGGTGCCTTTTGACACAAACTACCTTCAGTAGAGATATAATCATTGGATAATTTAACAACTGCTCTCAACTGAGTCTACATAAATTATGTGAAGAATGTCACTCTTTACAGAGAAAATAATTTTGCCCATAAAATTATTGTGATTGTCACTTAAAGAATTAGATATCAAGATAGCAGGGTGAAAATCAAAGTTTCTGATGAAAATCTGAAAGAATTTTAGGGTCTTAGGTAAAGTTATTGCTGAATAATTTTACTAATCCCGTGTAGAAACTGTTAAATCTCTTTTCCTAAAACCTTCCATTTTGAGACACATATCCAGCACAGGAAATTTCAGCCTGAGTAGCTAAAGATTAGCAAAATAAGTACAAATTAAAGCAGGATGCTAGGATAGGAGGAACTAAACAACCAAAATAGAAGTAGCGTTGCATAAACAGATAATAACATGCCATACTTCAGTTCTAAAGATGAAAGTGAGGAGTTCTGTTTGTGCAGGTTTCTGCAGTACCTTCTTATGAGGGGAGAATAACAATAATCACAGTGGGACCAGGGCTGTGGGACTGGAGAAGAGGCTTGGAACTGCAAGGTTTGCTGGTCTGCAGGAAGTATGAGTGCCTGCTGAAGGTGAGAATCTGCAGAATGGATCCCAAAAATCTGACATCTTATAAAAAAAAGCATTTGAACAGCCTGTCACCCCCCTGTGTTAATTCAGAGGTCTCTGCTCGGCATATATAATTTTTCAGTATATGCATTTGATACAAATATTAGATAGGAAACATTTCTGACAAAACTTGCCCAACATAGTGTCTGTTATGGTCATCTTTTGAGTTATCTTTTGTGACTCATCCTTTATAACCAAACAAATACATTCTACACATTATTTCCAGCTTGAAAGTTGATGAGGGAATCTTCATGCATCATAGTCTCTAGGGAGTTGGATCTGTACTCTGAAGCCATAACAAAGTACTGTGGATTGACACAAAGCTTAAAATCTCTCACTTACACAGACTAGTGATTGGATGAAAAATGACACTGTGTTTTTAAAGTGCAGATGTGTTGACTTCAGCTGAGGCCATGTCTGCACACAAAGCACTGCCAAAATAAAGAGTATAGTCTGCTGAAATTTCTGCTGACCTTACCATGTGCAAAGATCTGCCAGATTTTGTGCTTCAGCCTTCCCTCTTTTAAAGGGCAGCATCTGGACTAGCCAAACTGAAGAGGAAGTTTTTGTAGAAGGAAGGATAAATGTTCTTTTCCCTAAGTTTTATTGCTATTTTATGAAATTAAATTACTTTGTGTTGGAACTCGTACTTCTTTGATAGAATTTTGGAGGAGGCTGAAACTCAAAAAAGCTAATAAAAATATAAGAGGAAGAAACGTCAAGATATATGTCATTTGAATTTAAAATGTATACATAGTTAGAGTTGAAGGTGTTTGAACAGGAAAAAAGTGTTACATGTAGTGAACAATAATTCTATTTATTTTTTCAGTGGAAAAAAGAACATAAGGAGACGTGATATAAAAGGGTTTTTTTTCTATTTTTAGTTTATAAAAAGAATGTGTTTATACATGCTGCAGATGCTTTAAATTTCTGAGACAATAAAATCCAAATACATTTCAAATAAAAACCAAATAGACAGGTAGTTTAAACAAATTCTTTATTAACCTGAAAAGAGTAAAAAAGAAATTAAAATTTTCCTTTTATTAAAAGTTTTGCTGTTTTTAAAGTCTATATCAATGTTGTAATATCATTCATTAGAATGTGGTATTTTTTCCCAAAAAATTTCTTGATTCACTGATTGAAATCTATATTTTAAAATGTTGAAGGTTTCCAGCAGAATTAGGTAGTACAATACTAAGGCAACAATTAGAAATGCCAGTCTGACCTGACAGTTGTATAATTAGAATAAAAAGGGAGGAATGTGATACATGGAATGCCTGGGACTGCTGCAGTCATTACAAAAAACCTCATCACAGGATGTGGTCCAGTGATAAACAAGGTCAGGCCACCATACCATCTGCCCATGGAATATTGTGCCGATGTGTTATACAAAAAAGAGAAACACAAAAATATCTTTGCATGACAATGAAAAGCTGGGGTTGAAAATACTGCTATCTCACAGCATCCATCAGTTCTGAGTGCTTTAAATGGGAAGGAATCTGGGTTCACCTGTCCTCCTTTGGACGCTGTCTTTTTGGGACCTGCTACTTATTGGCATGGGGCTGCATATTATGGGCTCCTGTGGGGGAAATGAATTATTATCTTTCCTCAGCTGACTACCTCATGCTCTGTGCACAGTGTGACTAAATTGGCTGAAGTAAAGCAAACCTTCCAGGATTGGTCTTTGAAAACGCAACACTGCAGAGTCAAAACTATGCCCTTCACTTTCATTGCACAGGATTATACACAGTTCTACAGATGCAAGGTGCTATGAAAGTGCATCCAGAGTGGATATAAAGCCTTTTTTCTGTTTTATCTTTCCTTGCAAAAAGTGAAATTATTGTGTTTGATTCTTTGAAAGCAAAGAAATACATTCACTAAATAAATACATCCACTTCTATTTCTCAAATCCTGTCCCTTTTTTGCATGGTTTGTTCCCCTTGAAGAGATAAAGTTCCTACTGACTTCATTTGGAAGCATATGTGAATCAGTCAAGGAGAAGTTAGTGCCTCGTGTTCTTTGGAACTGTGAGCATTAATTGGCTTACTCTTCAGGATGCCATCCACTTACAACACTCTGTAAATTCCTCTGCAGAAACCTTTTAATTCAAGTAAATGACAGTGGCAAAAATAAAAATGTGAAAACCAAAACAAAATCAAGTATATTTTGTTGCGGCATGTATTTAATACTGCTATATGAATGCATTACACAGGCACCTATCCTCATTCCTATATTGTGGAATGGGAGGCCCCTTCTTCCCCTAAACCAGGGAGAGGTTCTGCCTGTCCCTATTGGAGCACACACCAGGTGCTGGAATGGCCTTTGTAAGTCTCCAGCAAATTTCAGCTCTTGCATTGCAGGGTTCCCAGAGGCTGGTCTTTAATTCTTTCTTGAGAAACACAGATATCTAAGGATTGTGAAACAATGTGCAGGTGGTGGTCAGTGGCCTCACACAATAGTCTGCAGAACTGGCCAGCTTTATCAAGGGTTAAGAAAAGGATTTCTATAAGCGGGACAAAAGCCACCCAAGCTTCGCTGCACTCTCAGGTCTAAACCTCACAGGTGGCTCTGCCCTCCAATTCTTTACAGGTTTCACACAAATACAGTCAAGTGCAAAATCAGATGTGTAGAATAACTTTATTATGAATATCTTTCAAAAGATCATAGGTAGCCCAGAGTTTCTTTGCTTACTTTTATTTTTCACTGTGTATACATGGACATAATTTTCAGTATTTTCAAACTTTTATTTCTCTTCTCGTTCTGGTTTCATTATACATATTTTCATTTTGAAAATCAATTAAGTATTTATATTGATTTATCAAGTCTATAAAATATATCAGATAAAAATATTATATAAAGATAGCTTTATTGAATTTCGAAGACTATCCTTATAGGTTCTTTACAGAAATCAATAAATGAGATCTTGATGAGACTTTTAATACTGTCTTTTAGCATAGGTAGATTTTCACTTGTTATTTTCTGAGGAAGCTTTTACCAGTACGAACACTTTTTACACTTAAGAACACATTCCAATGGTTTTAGGTCTTTCTTTATTTGAGGATTGATTTTGCTAGTGAGCACCACAGTGTTGTTCAGAAAATCATTGACATACATGGTTATTGAAATTAAGGCTAGTTGGGTATCTAAGTATTCAAAGGTATACATAAACTTTGATTTTTGAGAAGCAGTATCTGGCTTGAGAACATCCCTGAAAAGTCAAATGTTGTTGTATGTCAAGGCTGAAAATAATGGACAGGGGATCCATCACTGTGGTCTAGCAGAATGCAGATGATGACTGATGTAATGTGGCTTGGAAGCCTCTGAGAGGTGCCTCAGATCAGAACCCCACAGTTCTGTTCTCAGAATCCATGGTGACTTCAGGGTGTGAATGGACAAAATAAGCAGCATATTTTTACTTGCTCGGTTACCACATTTGCTAAGGCTCACAAGGACATTAAGGGCAGAGCTGTTGCTTAAATCTTCCTGTGAAAGAGCGCCTCAGATCTTCTTCACCTTCAGTGTCTTTTTCTACTATGTCAGTGGATTCTATTGAATAAGAAAGCAATGATATTGCTCCAACTTTGAAAATACCAGTAAACTGTATGACTTCTATACTGTCTTAATGTTAAATGAAAGAGATATTCACTTCCAATTTTTCTGTGTAATTAGTACAGAGAGATCTATTTGCTTCCATTGCACAAAATATATGTGTTAAACTGAAATTAAGTATTTGGTTTTATGTTTCTCAGATACTGTTCATAAATTCCATTTATAATAGTAGAGAAGGGAAGGGTTACTTAATTTTCCACATGAACATTGATTTAAATTCCATTGAAGTATACTCTTAAATTATGTTTAAATGTGTGACCCTGGAAATTTAAATCCTTTATTCATTATTCTGTATCCTCTGTTTTAGAATCTATTCTCCCAGAAAGAGTTTCTAAAGGAAAACAAGACTTTATGTTTAACTTCGTTCTATATATATGTTGTAATTTTGTTACTAACTCATGCATCTTCTCTTTCACCACCGAAATTCAAGTGCCTCTCGTTCAGTTCTGTTACAGCTCAGGACTCTGCTCTTTGAATCCTGTACTTTAGGATTTTCTGATTTTTTGTTTTTATGTGTGACTCTCATATCCACTCTGGGAAATTATTCATGCTTGTTTTCATTCCTTTTATTTCTCATAAACCTATTTTGAGTTTATTCTACTCCTAGCCACCATTATTCCTTTGACTTCAGTAAAGTTTAAATTGCCCTCAGAGGAGCTTTGCTGCACTCAGAAGTTTGTCACAAGATGAGCTATACTAACTTTCAAAGCAGGAGAGAAAGCGTATTAACCCTCTCAATAATCTGTTTTGTGACTGAGAGTGGACAAGGGACAGTTCCTTCCAGAGCCATGAGAGTCTGTGCACAGCCCAGGCTTCTCTTAGAAGGGAGTTGGATTTTTGTAGCCATCACTGCAGGAGGAGGAATGGTCACTTTCCAGTAGGACAGACCAACATTTGGTAGAGACCAGACACTCAGAAAGAAGCATTGTAATAATAACAGTGGTAGTAAAGGTCCTGCTAAAAGAAAAATACTTCAGGACAGTGCTTTCTCAGTAACTGATTAAAGAGAAGGCAGAGAGGAAAACATACACCCATACAAGGTGGAAATGGTTGAAAGAGATTTGTGACCTATAACATTCTTAGAGGAAGTTTTTGACACGAGTAAGTCTGGGCATCTCTGGTAATAATGAAGACAGAGTACACCAGAAAGCAGAGATGAGCTCATTATAAAAAGTTTGAAAAGCCTTGGAGAATGGAAGAGACAAAAGCTCTTGTTTCCTGTCCAAGTGCACTTGATAACATATAAAATCTTTTAAAATAAAGACTGATTTTATTGCCGCTAATTGGGAGCAGTGTTCAATTTTTGGAAAGCAGAGAAAAATTAAGAAAACCGTGGGAAGAGAAAGAAAGACATCCCTAATCCATCTGCCTGGCAGTAAGGCTTAGCATCTCTTATAATTAGTCTCAAGTCATGTGAAAGGGAAAGTTCACACCCCTGTCTCTGGATATATTTTTCATGGTATAAGTAAGGAATTTAGTACAATCAGACATTATGAAAACTTCGTTTTCCTAGTGTTTTAAGGTGAATACAGGTATTTCTTTTCTGTAAGAAAATTTGTTCTGTCCCTTACGGTATATATTTGAGTAGAGCTGTACGAAGCATTTATGCATCCATGAAATTTCTCAAAATAGTATGCAAAATTCAACTAGAACACCACAGTTCTGATGATTCTGGGGAGGCATTGTGGAAGAATTTAATTTTTTTGTTTTATAAATTACCTCCCAGTGTACACATACCCCAAAATCACTTAAATATTTAAAGTGATTCCTACCCCTGTCCAGTATATGGTAGGTGAGAACAACCTCACAGGAATGCTAATAAAATGTTTCCCCCATTTTCTTGCCAAGAAATGAAAGGAAAATAAAATTCTATGGTGATTCTATAACAGCAAGAGTCACCTTAGTATGCTTTGGACATGAATTATCCTAAAGATACCTACACAGGGAAAAATCAGAGGAGGGAAAAATCAGAGCAACAATAGTTTTAAGAGTCATTCACATAAGATTATTAGAAGAAGAAAGAAAACTTGTATGCAATGGATATCTTTTTTCAAGTGGCAAACTAAGCCAATGAAACATACAGAGTCAACGGGAATATTATGGAAAATCTAGTGATAATACAAAGATAACAGTTTGGTGGATAACTGGTTCAGGTAACTGGATACCTGAATATATCAGCATATGTACACTGTCATCATATAGAAATGAAAGATAACTTCAGATTGCAAACTTCAAAATACAGGCACAGGGACAAATTTTTGTCCTGCTATTAAATATTATATTCCACTGAAAAGTACTTACAGTGTGTAATTTTGGACACTTTTTAATTTCTATTTCTTGCATACAAGACTTTGTTTTCTTTCACTCTTTCAGTTTTAATCACCCCTTTATAACGACTCTTGACTCTTTCTTTCTTTTGGTTCTTTAATCACCTTTAGCCACTGTTTATGATTTTATTCTCCATGCTTTTAAATCTTCTGTTGAAGTTCTTCCCTTGTGCTTTTTCAGAAATGCTTTTCATTTTTGTTGAAAGCCCATGCTCAATCTGTGGATTGGTTTGGATGTTTTAATGTGATAGTAATTTCTTATTCTCTTTACATCCCACACTTCTTTAAGTCTTTTGCTTCATGATTCTCACTTAGTTCTTGTGCTTATCATGCTGGTCTTAAGGTCCTACATTTGCTGTACCTTTGTTTAGCAAAAATTTATCTTATTTTTCCCTTGGCATTTATTCCTTCAGCCTGAGCAATTCAAAACAGATTCCCTACTGTTATCTTAATCTGAGAGGGAGCACTTGAGGGCTCACTCTCCACTAACAAGTCCGTCTACCTGGCATTTCTCTTTAAGCTTTTAATATTTTACTCCAATTCTACAGAAATTTAAAACTTGGGAGATTTACTAATAAATTAAAATATTTCAGGTTTTTTTTATAATTTGAAGACACCATCTTGCATTTCTTTAGAACATTTTGTAAATCAAGCCTAATGCTATTTACTTGTTTATATTATCAGCTTAGATGCGTGTTTAAAACACTATTCTGTTCTACATATCCTTAAAATACCTGAAAAAAATTTATTGTAATTTTACAGCATCACTAAAATGCACAATACATAGTACCCAAGTAAAAAATCTAGTCAGCACTACAAAATTTAGTCTCTGCTGCACACCATAGAATACTACCGTATCATTGATCCATGTGTGGATCCAAAATAGATGGATTTCAGCCCTTACTCTTGTTGTTTGTGATTTATGCTGAAAGCAATAAGATATAAAGGGGAAATTCATACTGGGAACTGCAGGTTCAGATATGCATTTTGGATCATTTTCCCCACAGTTTATCTGGCAGTTCAAAACTCTGGCAATGTTGATAAACACTTCCTTAAGACATTTAAATTTAATTGCTTCATCTTCTAACTGTCTCGTTTACACTACATTTAGCTTCTTAAGTCTTTTTTCATGCTTGAAAACATGTTGGTTGTCACTTATTTAAAAGTACTTGGAAACTGGACCTTTGTTCTTCCTCCTTGTGGCTATGCAGAATCTTTAAGATCCATGTGACAGTAGATAACCATCTAAAGTTTGCAGCAAGTAGACTGACTACGTGGTAAAGGCAGGAATTAATTTGTGATTACTTTGCAGGATTGATGTATTCCTGCTTCATTCACAGCTGAGGAAACGAGTCTCCAGAGAAAAGAGGGATTAAGGAGACAACTCAGAAGCAGCACTCTAAAACAAAACTCTAACTTCTGCATCATTGATACCTCAGCAAAACTCATTACAAACCACACACAAAACAATGACTTAAGAATCATTGCAGAAAACAAATTAGCACTGAAAAATTTCTTATATATTTTTTTAGAGCTGAAACAGTATCGAAAGTATCATGACCAGAAGGAAAAGTATTTAGGCTTGAATTACTGCTGGAATTTAGGAAAACTGTAGAAAGCACAGTGAAATTTTGTTGAGAGGGAAGTGCTCTGACTGAATGTGCCTTGTGATTTGGAAGCTAGCACCTGAGAACAAGAGGAGGAAAGTTCAGATTACCAAAAGCTGTATTTATTACCAGCACAGAAATATAATTTCTGCCTT
>VZTT01059256.1:100076-122679 GCA_013400855.1 Buphagus erythrorhynchus | reverse complement strand
AAATACATATATATTATGTTTTTTAATTTTTCATTGAACAAAATGAGGCTTCTATAAAGGATTTCAAGACTGACAGAAAAAAAATCTATGTAGAATAGAGGTAACATCTAGTTTGCTTATGACTAAGGATTCATTCAAGGGTATATCTATGTCTCTGTAAGAGGTGTTACAACAGGCACAATAAAGACAGTAAATATTTTGAACAATCACGCTAATTTATTAGAATGCCTAATTAATATTTATAGGGCATTTTAATATCACTGACTATGGCATACTACAGGATTGAATTAGAAATCAACAGTAGCAACTGACAGAGGACTGTGTAACCAGGGCATAAATGGCAAGTCTTCCAAATATAAATTATTTTTAGCCATAGTAAAGATGGTAAAAATAAATTTATTATTTCTAAAAAGTAGAGTGCCTTGAAGCACAGAATTTTGTTTAAATCCTTTTTTCAGCCTCGCTATATTCTTTCCTTACTGAGTCAGTATTCTCTTGGGCTCAGACGCTCATTTTGTGCAGTACAAGATACAGAATAACAATGCAAAAGACTGCAGCTGATGACAAATCCCTTAACATTTTTATTTCATGTTTTTGCTGTGATATACAATAGGTGATTTCCTGAATCTGGTACCAGGGAGTCAGGGACCACAGTACACATACAGATTCTCCAAAAGCACTGTCCCACTCCTCAGTTTCTGCCTGGGAATTGGAAGCTCTTCCACAACATCAGCAACAGGTGCACCACAAACATACTACAAGAGTTACATCAATCTGTGAGAAAAAGCCACTCTAAATTAGCCCTGCTGAGCAGCACCATTTTCAGGAGTCCTCTCCTTCTAATAAAAGCCATCACACATGAAATTTGTCACTCTTTGTCTTTCAGCAATCAAGTGCCATCATTTCACTTTGACAGCAGAGAAAAGAATTAGTCTCTATAAAAAATATCAAACAAACATACCTTGAGTAGGACATGAAAGTGAAGTTGAGGGCTAGGTTGTTGTTTGCAGCAGATGTTTATTTCAACAATTCCAGCAATGGGAGAGAAAAAGGGTATCTGAAACCAAACCAGAGCCTTATTACAGTGAGAGAACGGCCACTTCAGCATTTCTACTCCATCTTAATACCCTCTATCTGTATTTCAACCTGACGAAATCCTGAGTGCCTTCTCTACAATCAGAGGACTTGGAAATCAGAGCCTAATATTGGAAGAAGCATGGTACAGAGATAGCACCTTGCGGAGCACCCCTTAGGAAAAAACTGCACCCTGACTTTTTCACATCCTACAGTCTGAGCATTACACGTGTTTAGCCCCGTCTTATGTCTGCCATACTCACAAAAAGTATCCTAGCACTCCATGTACCTGCAATGCAGGCAATCTGATAATTGTCTTACAGCACAAACCTGCAAAACAGAAGATGGGTAACCTGAGGTTGTGGGAAAACAAGAGAAGGATAACCTGAGGTTGGTCTGTTTAAGAGGAGATAACCCCTAGAACAGATCAGTCCTACATGCTCTGGCACTTGAGCTCCCTTCTCTGGTCTGGGACACAACAGACTGGCATTATGGTAAACTCAATAGCCTGTAATTCTGTTGGTAAGTTTTAGAAAGGCAGAACATGTGTCACAAGTCCTACACTGAACAATTACTTTTACACATACTTCTTAATGAGACCTTTATTTTTAAAGTGAAACAAAATCAAAAGAGATTAATCTGATCTATCAGCCTCATAGGTACCATATGTTGGATGAGAAGATAACTGGTTTGGAGTTCCAAGAGTCATAAAAATTCAATTTATATCCACTTATTCCTAAACTAAACAGACACATGCAGTAAGATATTACAAAGTATGGTCTAATGGACTATTAACAAAAGCATGGTATAACTGTGTGGCAGACAGCCTTTCTACCACTAACATTAATTAACTTCATTAATGACCAATCCCCCGGAACTAGCTCATTTGGTGCTAGAGGTAAGTTTTTAAACAGTATTTCAGAAAACTAAGCTGTTATCATGCAGCATATTGGAAAACATGGTGCATCAGAAAGATCTACACCACTGTTAATAACATGTCAATATTAAGTCATGATAATGATAATATTATTATCATTTACTCAGTAACACTTCCAGCAGTACTCAATATTACCTCAGGAAAATCATATCTGGAGCATTAAACACTCCTCTTAGAGTAAGTGACAGGAGTGGTGCAGCTGCAGGTAACAGGGACACCACAGTGCAGGATGTTGCTATCTGTTATAAAGAAGGAACTGAAGTAACTTTCAATGACTCCAATAAAATACACTGCCTTGTCTAGAGCCTTGCTGCACTGGAATATTTAGAGACATCTTACATCAATACCCATATGCTTAGTCTCAATACTTTGGGTGATTTCATGGCATATTCTCAATTATTGTTCAAGGAAAAAAAGTACAAGTTGAGCATCAAAATTTAATTGCAGGACACAGAGATTCACCTACCTCTCCACAAAACAACAGCAGCTACAGCCATAAAAGGCTCTCAGCTGCCAAGCTGAGCTATCTGCCCTTTGGTCAGTTTATCCCCAGTTGTCACAGATTAGGGAAAAGAAAAAAAATGCATGTATCAGCAAAAGAATAATCAGGTCATTTGCTCCACAGCTCTTGCCAAGAATGCCACCAGGATGCAGGGCTACAGACTTCTGGAGAGCAGTTTTTTTTTTTTTTTACAGAAGGACCCTCAGCCTGCACTGTGGAGGGGCTGGTGGAAAGCATGTGTCTGGAGCCTGTCTGTTTCTCACCCCTTGACTGGTGGCAGATTCTCTGTCTTAATACAGCCCTATGAAGAAACATACCTGAATTTTTGGCCTTTAAAGCAGCACCTCTCCAAGAGCACTGAACCTGTGAGCACCTGGCTGAACGATCAGCAGCAGGAACAGCATTTGCTAGCACTGATACCCAAGCCATGACTTCTCACCCACCCCACTCATTCCTTCTCTTTTGTACTTCATCAGTCTCCATGTTCCCACACTGCAGCCACCTCGCCTTGTATCTCCTACATCATTTTGATCTATCTGCCTGCAAAGGGCAGACTCTCTGGGGTCCTAAGCCATCAATTTGATTTCTGAAAAATTCATAGCATGCCCAAGTTGAGGGAAGGAGCTTGAGCACTTCATTGAAGGACTTTTACAACTCCTGCACCAGAATATGGGAACTTGGCAGTTAAGTAACACTGGTCATCTCTTCTTTCTTACTGCCAACAGATCTACTTTCTTTCTGGAATTCAGAAACATCTAAACAATTCCTCTCATCTTTGCTACTATTTCAAGCTCAGTTTCTGAGTCCCTTATCTTCTCTTACTCAGAATGTTGTCTCAAGTGTGAATCCTAACTACCTCTGTCTTAAATATCTATAATTGAATAATGTATTTTGTAATAGGATAATAAAGCCTTGCATCATATTTTGTCATAGGCAGCACAGCTGTAATTTATAATGTGTTTTATGCTTATTATCCCTCAACCAATGGAAATTACTTTTCATTCTCCTTTACCCTAGCATGGGACATAGTGTGTGGCCAACCAAATTCTGACTGTGTTCCTCTCCCTTCATTAATCCTCATGTATTCCACTCAATAGAACCAAAAGTGGCAGCAGCAGTGTTGAGAGCAGCTGCAAGGTTCCTGGAAGCGTTGTTATCTCTGTGATGAACTGCAATATACTGCAATCAGTAGCACATCACCTTCAGCCAGCTAACCTGCCTGACTGAAGGTGTGAATGGGGAGAGATTCAAGTGCCATGACTCAGAATATGCCTGGAGTAGGACACACCAAGGCCCACTGCCAGTGAGGTCTCTGGCTTCTCTACTGAAACTTCACGTCTTGTTGCTAAAACTAACAGTCTGGTATCAGTTCTCTTTAATAGCAATATAAAACAGAAGTAATCAAAATTGTTTAAATGAGCTTAAGTAATGGAATGAGGGTCATAAAATTCTCTTTTATCCTACATTTTAACAGTAATTATGTTCTTTTCAGAGAACAATCACCACTTTCTAGATCTGAGCTTTTAATAGTATTGCAGTAACAGTATAGGGACTGGAATATTTGAGACTTGATTTTAGACAGCATAATACCCCTTACAGAATAAAAAAAAAATCGTAAGATAAGCATCACTCTCAGAATAAACTCAAAGCAACCCCCACACTCAACAGTCTGGGACATTTCAGCTCCTAAGCTCCCTTATATCACAGGTTTTTTGAGATAGGTTGGTAGATTAATGTATTCTGCAAAACAGCCTAAAGAGAATTCAAACTTAATTGGTTGGACACGTAACAACCAATTCACTGCCCTTTAAATACTTATATGAAATTGTCTTGGGTTGCCATGCAGGGTGTAACCAAAAGTATGTATTCTATCACCATCTGTTAACACCAGGTGGGGCAGTGTCCTTTATGTTTTCCACTACCCATCCTTCCTCCATCTGTTAATGGGTCATTGAGTCCCACTGCACGACTGATAAAATTACATCATCCCATTGTGAGATGCTCCACCCAGGGGGAAGAGCCAAGCATTCCTACCTGGATGTAATCTGAGACTGGGAACATCAGACCAGCCTTTTTTCCACTGGATTCCAGAGGAAAACCAGACCCTTCTACATCATCACCAGACCTTCAGAGGAAAACTGCACCCTTCTGCAGAACCACTGCTTCAACAGAACCACATCTGTCACTGCAGGAGGACTGCAGCCACCACTTAATCAGACTGCTACCAACACCCTGACCAACAGGGTGTCAGGTTGTATTCTGACTCTGTCATTGTTTTGGTTTTTTGTATTATTGTATTTCTATTTTAATTTTTCCTAGTAAAGAACTGTTTTTCCTATTCCCATATATTTGCCTGAGAGCCTCTTAATTCCAAAATTGTAACAATTTTGGGGGGGAGGGTACATTGTCCATTTCAAGAGAGGCTCCTCCCTTCCTTAGCAGATACCTGTCTTTCAAACCAGGACAGAAATAAATTTCTCTTTCACAGTTCCATGCTGCAGTACTAGGAGCTCACGATTTCTCAGGGATGTACAGCAACTTGTCCCGCAGCTGCTGGTGGCAATTGGAATCTTCCCTATTTGTGAGCCAGACTGGTTAATTGAGGCAAGAGATTTAGGCCTCACAAGTCACATCACAGCTGTGGCCATCTCTGGTGATGGCCCAATTCAAGCGGAATACTGCTCATCTGGCACTTCACACTTGTGCAATTTATAAACACTCTTTTGTATTCTTGGATCTCTGCTCTACACAGAGCTGAATTGGGCTAAGCTATTAATTGTCCACAAAACAGATTTCTTCCCAACCTCACTACAATTTGTTCTGCAACATATAAGTTTGCATGCAAGGCATAAGTCTTGAAATGTGCATTTTCTGACCTTTTATAACCTTGCCTGGAATTGAATTTTCCAAACTCACTCACACCTAAACACTGATCATTTGCTTTATACTGAGTAGGGCTGCATCCCAATGCCTTTTGGATAGACACACACAGAGCAAGCACTTCAGCAGAGAATAAGGAGACACGATACTGTAAATCACTGACCGCCTTCTGCTCTTGTGGATCTTTCCCACCAGTATCTCCTGAGACAGAGAACTTCCCAGCCTTTCACATTTTCTGAATGGTTAGCCCATTTCATTTAATCTGACTGAGATCAGACTGATATACAACGTTATTCTTTTTGTGTGAAAGACATTACAAGGAGCCTTTCACATTCTCTGGGGGTTAATACAGAGGATAATGGATATCAACACTCCAGATTATTTATGCTGTCTTTCTAACATCTTCCTGTGTGAATACAGTTCTATTACTTCCTGTCTACTTCTGGTTCAGTCTTATTCCAGAATTAAACTGCTTTAAAAGATGCCTTTTTGCAAAATATCCTTCCTTTCACAGGCATGGGGAGAGCCACACAAAGTGTATGCTGCTTCATATTGTATCCACAGACATCCAATCCTTTAAGTAAACTCCTCAATGCTTTTCATTCTGCAAGATGATTTTTAATATAATAAGCTCTGTATTTTCTACAGTCAGGAATGAGAATCCTAAGTGAAAATGTGTAAACAAAATTTTTAGGAAAGTGAGAATTGGAAGCAAATATACTGGGCACAACAGTCTTCCACTGCTGTTCATTTTCTTTCAGTAAGGATTTAGCAATGCTCAGCAGCATTTTGGCTCAGTATTTAAAGGTGTTATCTCAATATTGCAGAGCTGTGGCAATTCTGTGCTGTGAACTACCTCTATTGTTCATTTCTCATGTTTTGAGCATCGATTGTCACACAAACATCTATCATTTTGCCAGGTGTCACACTGAAGGAGGTGCAAATCTTGAACTAAGACTTACACTAGCATTTCTCCAAAATAAAATGTCTGCTTCATCACAGAGTGGTTTGTGCTGTAAAGGGCCTTCAAAGACATTCCATTCCAACTCCTCTGCTGTGGGTAGGGACTCCTCCCACTAGAACAGGTTGCTCAGAGCTCCATCCAAACTGGCCTTGAACACTTCCAGGGATGGGACATCCATAGCTTCTCTGGGCAGCCTGTTCTAATGCCTCACCACCCTCACCATAACAAAATTCTTTCTTATGTCCTATCTAAACTTAATACTTTCAGTTTAAAGTTTAAAATAGTTATCCTCTTGTCCTCTAAGTACAGATCCTTATAAAAAGTCTTGCTCTATATTTCTTATAAGCTCGCTTTGTATACTGAAAGACCACAGTAAGGTCTCCCTAACGCAGTGTGGAGGCTGAAAGCCTAACAGTAAGAGAGCCTGCCTCTCTCCCCTGGAGGGAATGCCCTTAGGCAATCCCTCTCGTAATGGTTACAATAAGGTTACTCCCGGCATGCCTTCCTGTTTCATGTAAATTGATTGTACCCCATTGGTCCTTCCCCCCTTGTACCGCCCCTGTGCCCTCAGATGATTCGCTAGTTGCTCTACCCCACCCCCTGGCTCTCCCATATCAACCCTGCTCCCTCTGTCCCTTTGAGCTTGTTCATCCCTGGTCCCCTCTGAGGAAGAAGGCCAATAAACTTCACCTTGGATCACCATATGCGGCTCCCGTCCCTTCCTCCAGTGTTGGCCGAAGCGGGGACTCACAGAAGAGCTGGTCACTCCACCCGGGAGCGAGGACGTGCCTGTGCCTCTAGGACGTCCTTCCTGATCAGGACGCCTTCCCCAGGAGGTCGCGGCACTCCACCACCACTCGCCGCCGTGACAATGCAGTGTCAATGGAATAACTATTGAACTGTTTCCATATTGGATAAATAAGTCACATTTACCTATACATGGTAACTTTTAAAATATAAAAGAGCTGTGGTTGATTTTTGGAATGCATTCCCTTACATATGTATCACTGAATGAATACGGTTGAAAGGCACTATGGTAGGTCATCTGTTTCAGCATTCCTGCTCAAACAGGGTCATCCTAGACCACAAGGCACAGAATTGTGTCCAGATAACTGTTGAATTTTCCCAGTGGAGGAGATCCCACAACCTCGCACAATCTGCTCCAGAGCTCAGTCACGTTCTTCTTTATAGTGAAAGGGAAGGTCCTGTGCATCCATTTGAGCCCATTGCCTCTTGTCCTATTGCTCAGCACACCGAGCAGAGCCTGGATCCACCCTCTTGATGCCCTCCCTTCAGATACTCACAGACATTGATGAAGTCTCCTCTCAGTCATCTCATTTCTGGGCTGAACACACCCAGCTCCCTCAGCCTTTCCTCGTAAGAGAGATGTTCCAGTCCTCTCATCACCTTTGTTGCCATCCACTGAAATTGCTCCAGCAGCTCCATGTCTTTGTTGTGCTGAGAAGCTCAAATGTGGGCACAGCACTCCAGATGTGTCTCACCAGGGCTGAGCAGAAGAGCAGCATGATCTCCCTTGTACTGCTGGCAATGCTTTTCCTTGTGCACGCCAGGACACTATTGGCCTTCTTGGCCACATAGGGAAAATTTGGGGTTTTTTCCCATTCAGGTGCAGTTCAGAGCATCTACCAATCAGCGGTGAGAGCCAAACCAATCAAAACTTGGCAGACAGCTACCATCAGAATTCCAGATGTAGTTGTCTTCTCTGTGTCAAATATGGTAGGGATAGGAGTAATATTCTGCCTTACTTTACACATAAAAATGTGTGAATTATGCATGAAAAAGCTAAAGGTTTGGTGGTAATACAGTGGATTATTTTTCACTTACTGAAATGTACACTCTACTGCCAGTTAAAGATTCTGACAAGGGCTGTCAAACAAGCAATTTGATTTCAAAGTAATGTTGTAATTAAAACTACTGCTGGTGGGCATCTGGAACACAATGGGACTGCTTCTCTGATTGTAACAGAGCTGCAAAGAAGTATTTAAATAGAGAACTTTGTTCATCTGCAGCTATTGCTACAATACAGATCCAGTAAATTAATACATTGGGGGTACATTGTGTGGTTTTGCAGGGAAAGTGAGAGTGTAGTTTAATCCTGACATTTAACTGACATATGTAAGTGTGTCCTGCCTTGCTTCCCAGTCTAGCCAGGTTTTTGCTGCAGCCATTATGGTGACAGTAGTAGTCATAGAGCCACAAAATAAGCAGCATTCCTCAGGGTAGGGAAGCAAGGCAGAGGTACTTTTTCAAAGTGGTTCTAACTGGTACACCAATAGGTGATAACAGCTACTTAATGTTGTACAGTATTCCTAATGTTTTTCTTCTGTTTCTATTCCTCTTATTTAAATTTACACAAACTCTAAACCTTGCAATATATCCTCCAATTCATCAGCTGCCATCCAGATTTACCCTGCCCATACCTCACCACTAACTTGGTCCAACGCTTCCTTCAGAAGTCACAGAGCACACAGCTCTCATGTCAGTGTCTATCACCCTTTCTCTTGCCACACCTGAGGACCCCTCACAGAACCAGAGAAATGTCCTGTCTTGATCAAACCACTTCACATCACCAGATAGATTAAGACAAGCTTCCATGACATACCAAACAGGAAGAGGTACCATTTAGGTGGCTTTGTGAAATACCTCCACAGACAAAACCTTCTATTTCAGTACTGAGAGACCACACCTGACAACACAACTCAATACTGTGACGTCAGGCAAAGCACAACCACAACTGAATCAAGCATTAACATGTCTAACACTAAGGCCAGAGGTGTGTCTTCAAAATAAAAATGTGCCCAAAAGCAGCATGACTGGGGCTGCCCTGGAAAGAAAGAAAAGCCATAAGCCAGTGTGGCTCTATACCAACAGGGCACCACTAGCCCAGAAGTTTTCCAGCTTTTATAACTCTTTAGGTCTGGTTTGCCAAGCTTCAAAACCCAGCACCAGAGTTTGAAAATTCCATACAGTTGTTTCAATTCCAAAGACTACTGATTACCCTATGGAAGAATATTTACTAAGTTTTACAGTAGAGAGTTACTACCATCCCTAGTTTAGCAATACATCTCTCAAATCTCTTCAGATTACATCGTGGAACTACAATATAGAATCATACCCTGATTGGTTCATTATATTAAAAATTCTAAGCAGTTTAAAGGCAATTTCTCTTATAATAGTTTAGCAAATTTCCACTTCCTCACATGATTTCTTTACATCTCTTTTGTAACTAATCCAATTCTAGTTAATCCAGCTAATTTACCAAAATACACAATTTCTGCATTTTATGCATAGTGTAAAGGTAGGAGACAGAATTCCAACTTTCTTAGATTTCAGAAACTGTACAGCTTTTGGTTTTCTTACATCAAATACACATTTTTTCTTCAAATACTTACAAAAAAATTAAATCTATCCTTGTATCTCTTTGATCACTCCCCTCCAACCATTCAGTAATCCATCAGTAATTATAAGGTCTTAGTTTCTTTAGCCTGAAAGGGTGGTATTTATCACAGATTGTCATGAAACCTGGTTTTAAATTATCAAGAGTCCAATTGCTGACTGGAATGGGGAATCTTCTTTCCAATTAAATGGACTGATTTAATGTAAAAACTTGCAACATTTCACTTTTTAATTAGGTATATTATAATTAAGTACAAAAAGTTCATCCTCATTTTATTTTCTACCCAGAGAATGAAATACAGTGAAAATTAAACATATACCAATATAGTGCCAGACCTAGTGACACTTTCAGCATATCTTCACAACTACTAAAACATCAGTATATGATGTCTTTTACTCCTCTTTCATTCCAAACACCTACTTGAATGTCAGGAATAGGCGTAAGCTTTTTATATCCAAACATCCCTAGGCGTATGGAAAATTATTAAGCCAGTTACGAGTTGAAAAGAAAAAAAAAATGAGATTAATTTAAACAGAAACAGGAAAACATGAAAATATAGAATATCAGCTGACACAAGAGCAGGACTCCCCACACTGCTGCCTGTATGAATAATTTCTCTCCACTGGAATTACTAGTTAAATAAGGATGTGGCAATCTGGACTTCCAATTCTTATTTAATTCTTGCTTGGCTTACAGATGGTAACTGCCATAGGAAAGTTCTTATTGTAGACACCTGACAGGAATCTCTGGGATATGGTACCTTCCTGAAGAACAGTTGGCACCTGGGCTAAAGCATCCCTCACTGCACGCAGAAACAGAGGGCACATGCAGCTTTCTCAGCAGCTTTCTCTTTTTAAGCCAGGTCTCAGAAAGACACGGGCCAGAGATTTTCATACTTCAAAGCAGAATGCTAGAACATGCTTTTGTGAAATCAAACACAAGAGCTAGGAAATATAGGTGAATTACTATAAAATGAATTGAAAGAACTCTATATATGGCCCTCTCTATATGGGCCAACTCAGGTGAGACCAGTTTTTTTTATTTTTAACATATTTTAATGTCTGGAGTATCCCTATCATTCCAAAAGAACCCTACTTCCAAACACTTTAATTACTGACCCAGCTTGTAAGTGCTGATGAGAAAAAAAGACCAGGAGTCTCAGGAACAGGTTGCTGAAATTCTTCCTACCTATCTGATATGGGGGAATTAGAATTTCGCTGTCCACAAGGCTCAGAACCCCAAATACAGACAAACAGCTTGGAAGGCTAGAATTGCTTCATGGATTAGTCTGAAACAAACCTCAAGTAAATGATTCATTCAGGACATGCTTCTGTATTCCCAGTATTCCTGTATGTCCCCCGCTTGATATTCAGTCAACCATTGTCTGCCTAATGCAGTCTTCACTCTGTATTTTTATTCTACATTATTTTTGCTTTACTGGGTTAAAAAAAAAACAATTGAGAAGATGCTAGGCACAATTCAGAAGCAGCAAGATGTTCCTTGTTGGACTCATGAATCAGCTGCACAAATCAGTGCAAGTTTTTTTGTAAACACACACAAAAGCACGCTTGCTAAGAGGAATGCAAGGCTATTATAAAATAGAAACATTGGCTATTTTTTGAAAGAGACAAGCCAGAGCTACAGTTGAAAGCAAGTACACAAAACTCAGAAAAAGAAATTTATAAAGTTAAAAAGCTTAATATGGAATCCAAATTAGATACTCATAACTGGCAGGGCAAAAAGGGTTCTTTAAGCATTCATAATACTACTTTTATTTCCATGGCTCCTATAGGAAAGACTCTTCTTGGAAAGAAATAAAACATACATGAGGGAAGCTTGCTTTTTAGGGAAAAGGAATATACCAGAATCTAAAATTCTAACACATATTAGTCTTGATTTTCCTCCTGAAAGTGACAAAATCAAAAAGTTTCAAATGTTGCCTGGAAAGGCTCACCTGGAACAGAGACTAGACAGAGCAAAAGGAATAAAATAGGTATTTATTGAAAGGATACACCTTGGGCAGTGCAAGAACAGCTGGGGCTACACCCAAGATGGATCCTGGTCACGAGTTCCTACACTATTATAAGTTTTCGTTCACCTACATATTGGGGTCAGTTGTCCAACCACAGCCCCAGGTTATGAAGTATCAGTCCCCTGGCCTGCCCTCTTTCCTTCATCGTTGTTTATGCTTTTTGGGTGCCAGTTGTCCTTGATTCTCCAGCTGGGAAGGGATTGTTTTGTCTAACTATCCTGTGAAGAGAACTTAATAACACCTAACATGAAGTTTCAAAGTTACACACTAAGCAGCAGAGATTCTGAAAAATTTAAAACCTAAAACCCAAGGCATCACAAACACAAAGCAACTTCACATCATTACATGATTAAATTTTATTTTTTTCACATAATTTACTTACTTTGAGTTACACTAAGTTGACAAAAATCTCCAAACAATAGTCTTAAAATGATGACTTTGCAGATAGGAATATAACTAAGCCCCAGCACATTCCACTGACTTGCTCTGAGGTTCCATCAACAAGGGGATGGTACACCATTATCATTAATAAATTGTTACCACTGTACTGACACTACATAAAAATTAAAAAAAAAAAAAAAAAAAAAAAGAAATCCCCATTGTGTGCCAAAGAGTTTAGTCTGAAACCAGCTGTAGAAATGCTAAACACTCTGACAGCAGCAGGTAGCCTCTACACAAGTTAACATAGGAGATTAAGGTCAATGGGCATTGGCAGTAAAGCCACAAGCTGAGAAAAAAAAGTAATTCAAGGGTTCTGTAATAGGAGAACTTCTGAAGATCTTTGCATAACCACAGTGACCTCTCCAGCCCAGAACATCAAAGTCTGCAATAAGCTAGAAGGACCAAGTGAGAAAGTGAGACCAAAGTATACTGTAGTGTCAGGAAAAGGCAAGAAAACTATTATTTACTCCAGTTGGACAAAGTTCCACATATAAAAGGCTACAGAACTGAAAGAATGAAAAGATAGAACAAATACTGGAGCAAGTTGAGGAAAAACACTTAAAGAAACACCAAAGAAGCCTGCTGCACTTTGGGCTCAAAGTCAGTGCAGAGAAAGTCACAGGCCCATTGAGTGGAATATAGCAATCCAGTCTAGCATAAGGTTAACAAATAAGAAGCAAATTTTTTGCAGCTGCAAATATGCATGCTCCAAAATAAGAATATAACACTAATAGCCTAGGAGTTTAATATACAAAATGCATAGAGAAAGATAAAACCTCTTAGAAATGGATTTAATCAGACTCATGAATTTTAGCTTTTAACTAATAAATGTTAATAGGAAGAAAGGCCCAGTCCTGCAGACTTTAACCACAATTGTTTGCAATGGTTATGATAGTACTTCTTGCATTGGAGCAGTAGTCTGAAGGCTGGATCCTCAAGTTAGGAATGCTGGTGTTAACTCCTAAACACTACTGCTGCTACACTGTTGGAATATCCCCCTAAACCAACTAGATGTCTCTAGAGACTGCGTTAGTTTACCTTCATTATGCAGTCAAAGAGTATTACAGAGTAAAGCATAACAGAGAGCTTATGACAAGTTTTGCTTCCTGAATTTTACTAAAAAGAAGGCATTGCTGAAGTCACTTGTAACTAGAAGTGAGAAACAGACTCAGATCCGTAGCATCTTACAATGTTATTCATGTTTTAACCACACATTTTCAAATTCTGGAATCAATCACGATCAGTCTGGGGATCCTCACCTTCAGCAAAGCCAAAATTGCCACATCATTGCAAGACTGGGCCTCTGTTCCATTCAGTTAATTAAAATTGCTACAGGAACTAAAAGAAAATAAAACTTGTGTGCTACAGCTGTGCAGTACCACAGTAATATTAAAACCCTTTAGCTTTTATTTCATTGATGTGCAGCATGGCTCTAATCCATGGGCATTTATGACTGATGCATCTGCATGAAGCTTCTCATGAATGTTGCAAGCTTCTGAACATCTTCTACAGTCACTGCATTATACAAAGAGGCACGGATTCCTCCCACAGACCTGAATTGAAAATAGGAGGGGAGAAAAAAAAGAGTCAGAAAAGTTTTGTGTATTTTAAAAAAGACATTAGTGACAGTCACAGATATTCCTATTCCTACTCTAAAATGATAACATTCACATTTATGCGCATGAGAAGAAATATTTAATTCTTCAAGGCAGGCTCACAATCTACAGAAGCTTAGTATTTATTAGTTACTTGCAGTTCCAAAGTTGTAGCCCAATGACAACAAAAAACTAATCCTACGAACACTACTGAACATGGGAAGGAACTCTTGCAACCAGGTAGATAAGCCACCTGGGAGGCTTTATACACTGATACAATCTGATCTCAAAAGATATCTTCTTTGGCATCTGCACATAGACGGATATGCAGAAGAAAGCAGCATTAAGGATAAAGCTCTCTGAAGCCCACCACTTCACCTAAGCAGTAGCTGAACCACCAGCAATCTCTGATTATGATCTCTAGACTGCTATTCTCAAGTGTTGCCAAACCAGTATGAGGAACAGTTTATGCATGAGAAAGGCTGCTAAGTCAATGCACAATGCCTGATGCTGTACCACTGTAGTAACAGTCTATTGGGCACAGGACAGAGATTCACTTGACTAATACTTACCGATGTCCTTTCAGAGATATCATGTTAAGTTCCACAGCCTTCTCAAGAAATTTCTTTTCCAGAGCTTCATCACCCTTGACACTGCCAATGCGGAAAGGTACATTCATTCTGCTTCGGTTCTTTCTCTCCACTGGACACCTAGAAAGGTTGCAGAATGTAATGCTTAAACCACTTTGTGCTAAATTTATATTTCAGCTATATACAGTTTGAAAAAGTGAATAATCACAACCTGTTTAGAATCAAACTCAATCCTTCATAATCAAAATTGTCATTATCTTCCCAAATACAATAATGGAAGTAGTAAAGTGGAAGGCTTATTAACCCTTCCTGACATACTCAAAATTGTGCTAGAGGAACAGACACAAGGCTTGTATACAGACCAAATTAAAGGGAAAAAAAAAAAAGAAAAATAAATAAAACCGTTACTTAAGATAGGTGAGGTAATTACGGGGAATTTTGACTAAATCTAAAGCAGTTTCTTCTCTTCCTCTTCAAAGACTGACACTTCTCAATTAGCCAAAAGTGCTACCAGAATTACACTCAGCTAGACAGAACTAAAGGAAGTATAAGAACACAACGCAAGTAAATTTTCATAGACATTAGAAATTTCTGCTAGTGATTTCAGTCCATCTTCTAAATTAGCATTACTCAGAATCATAAAGTAGAGAAGAGGTATCTCTATAACAAATCTGCACTACATACATGGCCACANTACATACATGGCCACAACATCACATGAGATGCATCACAGCTCCTTAACATCTTAAAATCCCATTTAATCTGAATCAAGATATGTGCAATATCTCTTCAACTATTTTGTAAAAGTAAGAAATTACAGGGGAGGAAGAAAATATTTAAATATATTTTTTAATGTTTCTACTTATAAAAGAGATATGAAGCCTTCAGATTTTTTTTCCTAAGGCTGTGATGTAGATTCTTGCAGGCATTCAATATAAATGAGTTTTCGTAAAATGCTGTGAACTTCATACCTATTATTATGCTATTTAGAAAAGAATGAGCATCATTTCTTTTAGTTCCTCTCTTGTTCCTTTGTCCAGATATCTCCATGATGAAAAGAAAAAAAGATCTATCATAACACCTGCCTGTGCAAATCTTCTACTTCAGGTTCAACCAGGAAAATAATGTTCAAAAAGGCCTACGCTTCTAAGCACTCCCATATCTGAATTACTGCAGCCATGCTTTAGTTTTTAGAATATCCAGTTGCTACTCGGCAATCTGATGTAACTCAGTGCACAGACGTTGAAAAACAAACTACAAATGGCACAGAGCACTTCATGGAAGAAAGGCTCCATTTGCTAAATGGCTTGTCACATGGCTTACTCAGGGATTTTCAAGCACTTTGTGCTTCTATTGCATCTGACCTTTTGTCAAAANACAGCTGGGAAGGCAGCTTCAAATTAAGTCTTCCTTTTAGTTATAGATACAATTAAAAACTTCACAGTCTCAACTGTATTGCCTAGGAAGCTGCATACAGCTCAGTTAGTGAAGCTTGTTCTGCTTTCCCAACTGACTATTTACCATCCAATTTGCATTGCATTTCCCACTCACTGCCTTACAGATCAACTTGCCAGATACAGATTTCTGTTTGTCACAAAATGGTTTTTTCAAGGCTTCATTTACGTTCTGACATTTATGAAAAACCCCCAGGATTTCCCTGGAGTAGGATCACAATCCTGATCACGGTGATGCTAAAGGCAAAGCTGTTCTCATTAACTAAATGGATAAGAAGAAAGTATTAAATATTATGATGAAACTTTATCCCTGCCAATTATGATTGCAGACAGCTTTAATTTAAAATCCAAATTTAATTTGCTCTCTCCTAACTTTGACTTGAAAGTAAATTAGGTCCTCCCCACACTGCTGCTTTTACACTGAAGATGATGGAAAATATTTTGCAGTTTCATGGTCAATTAGTAGTCTGAGCTTGGCAAATATTAAAATTATCACAGTATCAGCTCTTAACTATGCATAGGACCTGCGAGCTCAAAAATACCTTCCAACTCTGTGTAGAAGTCAAGAGGGTTAAATCTCTTTGGAAAGCCATCAAACATAACTGAAGAAAATAAACTGTCCATAAAGTACATAAAGAAAATGTATTCCATTTTGAGTCTGATCTATTTTATTTCATGAAGTATTTCAAAACTTAGCATAATTAGCTAATAAAAATGCTCTGCTTAATAGAGAAAAAGCAGAGTCTTTGACTCCTGGAAAGTGGTAGGGAAAATAAAATTTAGAAGGGTCTCTACAATTTCTTACAGGCAATTTTCTCTCTTTTGGTGTATATCTTCCCAAGAGATTCAGTAAGCATACAAACCAGAATCTGCATATATATTTTTTGTATACTCTTCTCCCACATTCCTGTTTTATTAAGTTTAGAATATGTTTTTAGTAGGGTTCACTACTGATCTATACAAGATAAGTTGAAATAACTTTCTACTGGAATGAGACTTATCCTTGGACAGTTACCAAGTGAATGGTTTGCACAAATACTATCTCTAGGAGTCCGCAAAAAAGGTGACTTCAAAAATACAATTAAACTCTTGAAAGTTAAGAATGTTTGGTATGTAGCAAATATTGAAGCAAAGGGGAAAAGCATAGCAACTTACACATAAAATCCATTAGATTTGTCTATAATATCATAAATCATCCGTGACTTGGTTAAACTAAGTTTATCCATAGCTGCCGCTCCACCATTATTCTTTATCCATTCCAGTACCAATCCCATGATATAAATACTGCAAAAGGAAAGAACATTTTTCAGTGAAATTATTCAAACAGGAAAAAAGTAAGTATTGTCTAATAGTTTACAAAATGTTTCAGCAACAAAATGCCATATTTGATTTAAAGGCACTTAAGATTAACAAATCAAAATAACAAGCCATGACAACTCTAAACAGACAATGTTTTCTAGACACAGAAGAAATATCCTGAAATTCAAATGCCACACATATCTGTTGGACCCAGCTTAATCCTTTGTACCACAGAAGGACATGTCCTGCAGGCTTCTGCAGCCCTGCAGGGCTCCCAAGGACATCCCAAGACAAGCTGCAGGCACTGCCAATTCATTGTCCACACAACTGCCTGTCAGTTCCTGCCTAGAAGGACTACACAACTGCCTAGGAGCCAGATTTAGAAAAAAAATTAATACATTTGTCTTGTGCAGCTGATCTAGCAAAAATACAGGAGTAAATCTCAAATACACGTACATTAATATGCCAGAAATTTAACAATAGTTTCATAAGTGTTAAAAATAACTCTAATCCCATTTCTGTCTACAAAGACCTTTTGCCAACATGAAAGGTAAAGTTTGGTGAAACAAATTATGATGTATCACACTCAATTATTTGTTGCCAGTCAAGTTCTTAGTAGAGATCTGGAAGCCTACTGGCATCACATGGCTTGAGACCAAGAATTTCAATGCTAGTAACTAAGTGCAACAAAAAAATCCTTGAGGCCTTTTGCCTTTGTGCTTTTGCTACAACACTCAGCTTGTTCAAGTTCAGACATTTCCCACGACTACAACAATTTACATAAAAACCTGCTCACAAGTTTTTATGGCCTATATCCAACAAGTTCATTCTTATGAATCCTTTCATTATTGATTCCAAGGGAGCGCTCAAAGAACATTACCCTACAAGTTTCCCTAACATATATCTAGCAGGAGGCTGTTTTAAATTTTGCTGCTTTTTAATTCTAAAGGGATGCCAGTACCAAATCCTTGAACACTTCAAAAAGGCTGCAGAATAACCAAGGTTACAGACTGCCATTTACAGGAAGTACCTGACAGCTCTGAGAGCACAATCTTGTCACATTTATGACAGCACACTATTAACTACTCCAGTGTAAAGGATTTAAGTGAAGTATAGACTACGGCCTTGGCAAATATACAGGGCCACATTCACCTCTTGCCCTCACTTCCTTGAGCAAAATCTTTAGACAAGTGAACTCTTAGAAGACAGCCTTAGAACGACTCACAAAAACCCAGACAGCTGAAACATTTTATCCTTCTTTTACGTCAATCAAAATAATGTTTCTGGAACAATTTTAAGTGCAAAATGCATTTCAGAGCTTGCAAATGAGATTTTTAATAGCAAATTCATTGTTAATTTTAGCTGAACAGATTAGGGTCAAAGAGTCAACTATGTAATGCCATGAGGTTAAAGCCATTAGCATCACCTTAATTTAATTTAACATCTTGCTGAAGTAGCTTTTGCAAATTCAGTTAATATTTCCTGCCTGTTTGCCAGCAAACCATTAACAAGTGCAAGGAAAAGACCAGAGAAAAAGAGAACTAAGAAGCTTTGCCAGTTCCTTAAACTGGAACAGGCAGTTAGGGCCATGCCAAACAGATGTGCATCCTGCCAACATTTCAGTCTATTATATTTTGGATTCTGGAGTGTACTCCAATGTGAGTCTGTAGCATGAAGTGAAATCCAGCAAGACAGCGATGAGAAAGGAGAAAGACTGTTAGTTCAACTTTATTTTCAGTTCCCTTAACCACCCACTACCCTGTTAAGGCTACTGTCAGATACTAAGTAATAGCTAAAGCAGCACTTTGTTTTCAGAAGTTCTTTGCGATGGCTAAAAAAAGGCTGCAGAATTTTATTTGTTTTGCTTTTCAAATCAGAGGAACAACACTGTGTCCAAGTACTGAGATTAAGTGGAACTTCAGTTTTTCAAATGGAAATAGCTTTGTACTTGGAAAACATGAATGGCTGGATTTAAAACCTGGCACATTCAATTATACAGTGTCCAAAAACAGTATGTGTGACTTGGAAGTCAGGTAAATAACTGATCATGAAATAGAGGTTTCATCAAGCACTGGAAAAGAAAGACATACATACTGCCTATGTTACAAAGCTGCACTGAGCCGACCAAAATCTGGAAACATTGTATCGCTAATTCTTAATGGGTGTACCCAGCCAACAGGGCAGACAGGCCGCCAGTAAGAATACATAATTACAGCACTACATACTGTACAGTAAGCACACAACTTGGGGGAACAAGTTCTGCACTGTAAAATCTGGCATAAACAAATGTTCACAAGATTTACTGTTCTGTTGATAAAGATAGCTGCTCCTATGCCATTGCAACAGTACACTCTGCAGTGACTATCAGCAAATTCAGAGATACTTAAATTCAGTAAGATCTGAAGTGATACTAATTGTAATGATGGAATTAAGTTATAGGGTTTATATACAGGAATCACTGAACTTTAGGCCTGTACAGTACATTTAATAGGTGTCAAAGATCATTAGACAACCTAACTTTGCAATTCTGGAACATACAAAAAAGCTATAAGAGCTGAGACTAAACATCAGTATAAAATTGCATTATCAAATTATCTGAATGAAAAGAAAACCTTTATTTTCCAGGTAATTTTAAAAGCTTTGGGAAAAAAAATACCTAGATTGAAGATCTTTTTTTAAATAACCATTTCAGAGGACACTGGTAGAAAAATTATTCATGTTAAGAATGGGTAGATACTACTGGCAGAACATCTAAACATTCTAGTAGCAAAGCACCATTTCACTAGTTATCAGAAGCTACAAGATAGCAACTTTTAAAAAAGCAAGCTGCAGTCTGATCTGCTTCTTGCATAATAAAATCATCACATACATGGCAATTTTATGATTTTGATTGCTAGCAATGATTATAAAGCTAGATCAATTTTATCTTTGGATACCGAACCAAACACTGAGGTGGCAGTCAAAGAATTATGCAAAACTCTACAAGACAGAAAAGCAAAGCAGCTACTAAAATGCCTTTTAAAGTTTTTTTTCTGCAGTTTAATTTCAAAACCAACAGTAGCAAAAGATGTATAAAGAAAAATATTTTTAAAGATTAAAAGAATACTTATTCTTGTAATCTTACATTACTTAAAACTTTATTCATAATAATATTTACCATTTTCTAGTAAATAAAGTCAGTGGAGATCTGGAGGTTCAAATGCTGAGAACAATGTCAGGAAGAAATTAAATCAAACTGTATTCAGTGATCAAGAAGCAAGTCTAAGTGCCAAATTACCTCCTTGCAATGAGAGAAGCATCACCACTGAATTGACTAGAGCTGTGCTCATGTAAACTAGAACTGCATCCTGAAACTTCCACAATAGAGCTATGATATATATAATATTTACTTTAAAAAAGACTACATCCTATATGGCTGAGTTGCACCAGGCAATGCAAAGCCTACTAGTCACACGGCTGGACACTTCCATGTTTTCACAGGAATCATGTGAAAGACTCCAACGTATCAGTGGCCTGAGGGCAAATACGCATCTTAGGAAGCTTTTCTAGGTAAGAGCGGCAGATGGCAGTGCAGCAGCTTTCTGAGTAAGGGATACCACATAGCAGGGTGAGTTACCTGTAGCACGGTGGAGTGTTGTACAATGAGCTATTTGCTGCCTGTGTTTTGTAATCCAGTACAACAGGGCATTCCTTCAGTGCAAATCCCAGCAAGTCCTCACGTACTATTACAACAGTAACACCAGCACAGCCAACGTTCTTCTGAGCGCCAGCGAAAATCACACCAAACTTTAAAATGAAGAAAAAAGAACTTGGTACATGCATTCACTTACAGGTCTTATTACTGAGTAATATCCCAAGCATACTAGTCAGCTAAACAGAACAGAGCATGTGTTGAAAATTAGCAAGTTGTAGGTTAAAAGAAGAGTTAGCCGAAGTTCTGATTTTAAAGTGCACTTATGGCTACTCAGCTGAGGAAGATAATCACAACAAATTTCACAACAGTTGGCTAAATGTTTATTTAATAGCTGCAAATAATTCTCAAGGCAGCCTGTTGCAATTTCACACTACTCCATGCAAATTTACTAAAAACAAATTCCTACACAGTTCACAGTATTTTCAACCCATCTGGTATTTCAGAACAATCATCATAAAATCCACCTGTTCAAAGAGGCAGATCAGGAAAGGCCAGGTTGAATGCATTAACAACTACTCCTTTTTGCTACACACAGGTAAGAGAGGTCAAACATGCATTTCACAAATCAGTAACACTTCTACTCATAGTATGCTTTACAAACATAGTAACTGCCTGTATTCTGCCTCTTTACTATCTGTGAAACAGACACCATAATCATGAGGCAGAGGAAGCTTTAGGAGCTTAAAAGAGGTTACAGATTCTTCATGCAAGAGGCAGGATTAAAAAAACTGATTCACAGTACACTATCTATAGACTAAACATGATTTAGAACTTATTTATTTTAGCTGTTATTTTCTTTTAGCAAGTATTTTCTTCATCAGTAAAGATCACACAGTAGCTAAATAATCTTGGGCAGGTTTTACCATGAACAATTTCAATATAGTTAAGTATGTTTTTATGAGAAAAGGGAAAACAAACAGACATTGAAATCTCAAACCTGAAATTTCAACACTTCTATCCATCATCAGATACTCAACTAACAAAACATGACTTCCTTAATTTCACTGCTCAGCATCTCTAGCCATCCAGACATTTCAAAGTGTTTCACTATAAGCATTAAATTTTGAAAATGCTTTGTGCAGTCACTGTGTCCAATTGTTTACCTTAGAAACATCCACAGGTTTTGACAAGAAGTTTGATGACATATCACAAACCAAGACTGCTCCTTTGACATCAGGTACAAAGTCAAACTCCACACCATGAACAGTTTCATTAGCACAATAATACACATAAGATGCATCTGGATTAAGATTCCAAGTGCTTGGGTCAGGAATGCCTAAAAGACAAAAAAGAAACCCAGAGGTCAGTGGAGACAAGTAATTTTCTTGGAATGCAATTTTACCTGAACATGAAACTTAAGTGCAAACAAGAACAATTAAGAACAATTCTGTCATATAGACTATTAGTCCTGTTGTTACCAGGAAGATAATGTATCTGCAACGCCAATACACCAGTGCATTCCCAAAAATCTCTGGTGAGCCATCATTAAGTTTGCAAAACCTTTAGATTTTCACCCCTTATTCTTCAAATTATTTTCATCCAGTTTGCAATTCCAGACTACAAAGTACTCCCCTAGGGGTTGAAAACAGCATTTCAGAGGAATTCAGACACTGAGTCCACGAATCTTCCTGCTGCCTTTGGAACCACTGAAACATCCAAATTCTCACTGGAAAAGTTCTCTAAAGCTCTGTTTCTGTGCAATCCCAGAAGCACTTAAGTCTTG
>VZTT01059256.1:81923-100062 GCA_013400855.1 Buphagus erythrorhynchus | reverse complement strand
GAAGCACTTAAGTCTTGCCCAAGCCGAACAAACAAGGTTACCTACCCTTCTCCCATTTTAAGCTTTGCAACTGATCTACAAAACTAAGATTTCCTCTGTCAACAAGCAATATACAGGCATGTCCTGACAGCACAGAACAGGTTTGGCATAGAACAAATAGTTGCTCTCCCTTTCTTTTCTCCTCCAGGATCTGATGAGAGGTGGAGGGAGGGGGTGGGAGATGGTGCTATTGCCTCTATCATTATTTACTGCCTCTCCTCTTATTTACAGCTACGAAATGGTGAATTACACTCCCCCAGACTGGAAAGTTGTAGGTTAAATTCCTTCCTGTGCCTCACAGAATATAAACTTACTTTCCAAGTTAGTGCCCTAATCACTGTTAATTAATACACTAACTTATATGAGGACATTCTTTGTCTTTCTTGGTGCCACTCTTTTTAGTTCAGGTGATGTAATTTGGACCAGAGGGAAGAGAAGTGAGCAAAACTAGCAGAAATAGAAACCAGATCTTATGTATTCCTGCTTCAAGAATTACTTATATATATTCAGTGACATATTGGTAGGAAAGATATAATTTAGGAATCCTTAAAAAACAGGTAACAGAATTCAGGTCTCCCATACCCTGAGTCAACAAGGTTAAAATCTCAGACCTGCTTCTGAATTTTAGAGCAATCTTATTACCGAGTGTACATTAAATTGAAATACCTCACAATATTCCTGTGAATAGCTTAAGAACTCAGTTAAATATTAAAAAAACAGAGAGCCCAGACCATTTCCCTACTTAGACACTTCTTTCTTGCCACTTATTTTCTGGCTCAGCCCCATTTCACCATTTTTTTTCTGGTGGAAACTGTTAAGTCACTAATCTCTCAGTGGTGAACAAAGAGAGATGTGGCAGACGTTCTTTTGAGTGCTGGGCAATCAACTAGTTAACATTCAACAGCCCAATAGCTACATTGGATGCATTTTTAGAGCAAGTCAAAAAGCTAAGGATTCACATAGATAGATGCTATCATCAACTTACTTGTATAGGCTCCTAGTTTGGGATGAACAATATTTACTTTGGCATACTTCTCTGCTTCTTTAGCTGCTTTTGCCGACCAGCCTCCAGTAACGACATAATCTGCTTGTCTTCCCTCCTTTAAACCAATAAGGTTAAGTGGGACTGCACTGAACTGAGCAGATCCACCTCCTTGAAGGAAAATAACTTTGTAGCTGTCTGGTATATTTCTGCATAAAAGAAATAACCATTTATGTTATTCCCAGGTGACACAGGATGCCTACAACTCGATACTATGCATTTAACTATGACTGAAGAACACTGTCATTTTAGAAGATTCTTTGCCTAGAGCTTAGATCAAGTCCCACTAACTTACCTCAGCACCCATCTTGACAAACAAATATTTAAGAGTAAATGCTATGAATTTCAGTGATAAAAATTTGCTGAAAAAAAGCTTTCCCTCCTCAACCCTGGGCACTGCATTAAACAAACTCTCTCCTGCGTAGCTGTACACACAAAGTTGAGAGATATTCCACCACAATTAATACTGGCTTTTAATTTTATCTATTGCTAGCTTCATGACTTTTCTGTCAGGCTAAGAACATCACACCAAAGTGCTTACAGTAGCACTCAGCACTCAGAATAGACCCTTCAATTTCAAAGTGCAACAATACAGTAAAGTATACACGCAGAGCAAGTGCAATAAAGAGTTGCTCGTATAATCACAAAAATCACGTATTCCAAATTTTCATTAAAATCCCTTTGTCAATGATTCTGGCTGTGACTGAGGGTCAAGTGTTTGTGTTAAATGATCAACATTATTAACTACTATGAGAACAGTAATTCTAATCCACTATATATTTATTTCAAATTTTTAAAAATGTGTCATTTTACAAATAGGAAAAGGGCTCTTGATCAGTGATTCTAACACTGATCCACAGAGCTTTTTTTAACAAAATAGGACTTATGGACAATGTGCAGATCACATTTATACTACTAGAGAACTGATTTTTATTGTTTGCACGTACTTCTTTTAGTTCATGGCCTTCATGAATTCTATGAAGGTGACAACAAATCAAAATTTCAAAACAAACTCAATAGACATATAAAAAACACCTTAACCTAATAAGAACCCTTTGTCACATTCAACAATACAAGCATCAAACAGAAGATCAGTGTCCTCCCCAAGGTTATTACTCTACAATGCACAGTACCCATGCATGGAAAACACTACCAAAGAGGTGCTTTCAAGAAAAGATCTCCATGTTAGACATTACTGATGCAACTAGCACACGCACAACACAAAACTAAGCAGAAAGTAATTCACTTACAGCAATTCACGCAAGAGATTTTCAGTTGTATTTAAAATTTTTGTGAAATCTGAGGACCGATGGCTCATTTCTTTGGTGGAATGGAGAGAAGAAATAACATGAAACAAGATGGTTAATACATTAATTTGATTTTTAAATTGTGTTAAGCTTTAAAACTTTTACACAGAAGACCCAAAATGCCTGAAGGTTGTCATTCCCAGTTTCTACTCCTCTTTAAGTACATAAATACTCCTAAATACCCACAGAAGACTTATACCTGGAGTCCAGATACAGGCAAATCGTGTTCATTGACATTTGGCACTCATATGACCTTATTACCACTAGCAACAGCCACATTTGCAGGTAAAAAAAATAGTCTCTAGAAAGGTTTCCTTTTCCTCATGGTAAGAACCTTCTCTGCTGCTAATGCTGTAAGAAGTATATAATAAAGCACAGGAGTTTGTTTTTTCTCTTATCTTTAGCAAGGCTTCTTCACACAGTAAAGCTAATTAAACATTAAGGACAATTACACAGTAATTCCTTTTAAATCCACAGGCTGTCTTCCATGTGTAAGTGTACAATTTAAACATTCATCTGAATTGTGCGGAGACAGCTGTATGTTCTACTTTTAGCAACTAATCAGTTTCATAGATTAATAAAATGCTCACCATCTTTATGAATAAATCTTTAGTGCAACTGGGGCTAAAAAACCAGCCAGCCACCCATATGGCACAGAAGGCTTCCTCCTTACTGCTGGACAGCACTGCCTTTCTAATGGGAAGGATCCTTAATCTAAATGGTGTCTATACATATCTACACAGACACACAGGTATTAGAAATGGAGCCAAAATACCAAGATCAGAAAGTCTTATTAAATAATTCAGTTAAACATTGAAATAATGAAAAATGTAGATTTTTTTTAAGTCTTACCAAGAACACTTATACCCAGTCCTTTGTAGTCCACCAGTTCTTTCTGTGCTTCTAATAATACCTATCAAGAGAAAAAAAAATCCAGAAATAAATTAAAGGAATTTTCCACTATCTGAAGTCTCTGATACATCATGCCTATGCCAGCTGCCCCATATTACAATAACCTGACACTTGTCAAGTGAAATTAACAGAAGTATCGTCACCAATACAATTTTGTTGTAACTAGAAGCTTAAGGCTTTTCATAAGATAGCAAACTTAAATCACATGCTTGTTGTGGAGACAATGTTTCAAGTTATTATTTCAAATGCTACATTTCCAGATTGCTGGACAATTTCTAGGAGTTGAATGGAACTCTTAACCTTTACAGAACATCTAATGTTTGTATACATACTCTTTCTAAGCAAGCATCCTAAATACCCACTCACACCACTCCATCCTGTGTCCTTTCACTTGGCTTGTGCAAATAGGACAACCGAAGTATTGAAGAAAACATAACAAGAAAGATCAACTTGGGGAATTGAATACCTTAAACTGAGCCAACATGACAGTGTCTTGTTTCACAAAATGAAGTTCCACACTTTTTGAAGACAAGCCTTTATCTTATTGATAGTAAAGAAAGAAATTAGGCAGAATCTTGAGATAACAAAAAAAAAAAATAACAGGTCACTAGAAGTCCTAGCCAAGCAGTGCTTCAGCCATCCATTTTTTTCCTGCCTTCTCCCCTAGCTCTTGAGTATCGACAAAGTAGCATGAGATTCTAACCACTGGATCTGCAGCTTCTGATTTTGGTAAATTCTTGTCTGAGAGCCAGAACACTCTTGGCTGCACCTAAAGGAAGCAGGAGAAGAGGGAGCCCCAGTAGAACAGCCACCAAACAAATCCTAGGATCTGACAAGAAACTGCACACTCTGGGCAATTCCAGGAATAAGAAATCTACCTTGCTGACAGGGTATCTGCATGGCCTGTCAACTGTAACAGCTGACTACCAAAAGGTCAACGAAAAGATTGTGAAGTTTTAACCACTACATTTTACAAGCTAACTTATCCATGACAGAGAAGGAAGCAAAAAAAAGTAAGGGAGAACACATGGACTATTAGAGTAGTGCTTGCTAAAATCCAAATCTGTCTGTAACATTCTCCATTTCAAAATCTGCACATGCCTCACAACAGATATCTACAACACCCATTATAATCCATCTTCTTGCTTCATTAAAGCAAGTGTTTTAGTGCTTTACAGGCAGCATCAGCCCACAATCAAGAGAAACAAACCATCGAGGAGATACAGCAGTTCACACAAGAGCACTACATTTTCAAGAGGGTAAACAGATTAATAATAGGGAGCTCAGCTGTGCCCACCTGCATTCCTCAAACCTTAAATCCAGGTTTTAGCCATCTCTGTCAGAGAGCTGAGTACTGAGGCAGCGCCTCTGAGAGACCCTTTTGGAATCTAGAGCTCAACACAGAACAACAATTTCTTTGCAACCTTATCCACAAAAGACATTTCCTCAAGGAAAGAGACGGGAGGGGAAAGAAACCCAAAAAAATAAAACCAAGAAAGTTGCTCTGCAGCAAATCTGTTTATCCGAAGATTTTTTTTTTAAAAAGTAACACATAAAATAACGAAGAATGCTATGAAGGGAACTAAAAAANAAAGTCATAAAAGGGAAAAAAAAAAAAAAAAAAAAAAAAAAAAAAAAAAAAAAAAAAAAAAAAATCCACAGTAGATAACCCTTAAACTTAAAGTCAGGTACGTACAGTTTGGCAGAAACCTCCCCTCACCACATGTAACTGGATAATCCATGGATGCTGATGCAACTTTCCAGAGGGTTGAGTGTACACCACGTTCACTGTAACTTCGTATAGAAAGGCATCTCAGGGAATTACCATGCCATTTATCAACTGACAAATCTCACACTCCACAGAGCTATCCTTGTGCGCTTAGGTCCTACTTCCCATCCCACAACTAACGGTATAGGTGCTGGTGCCATACCATCCAGCAGGAAAGACAACTCCAAAAGACAAAACCCTAGAGTGTATTCTAAGAACCACATTCGAGCTCGCTTCCAAAAATCCGAGTTTATTAGAGCAGTTCGTTGCAGAAGGGGAGAAGACAGGAGGCGTCGGCGCTGTTCGGGTAAACTCCGGTAATCACTCTTACTAGAGTTTCCTCAGCCCTCATTTTGCAGCCGGAATCCCGCGGGGAGCTGGGGGACGAGGACACCCAGCCCCGCGGTGCCCCAGCCCGGCCCCTACTCACGGAGCGCGGCAGCTTCGCCGGCCCGGCGCCGAAGTTCGCAACCTGCCGCCCGCCCTCCATCGCCGCGACGCCGCCGCTCCTGCTGCTGCTCCTGCGGCCGCGCCGCCACCCCTCCGCTATAAACCCGCGGCCTCCGGGGCCCGGCACCTTCCACCCCCGTCCCTGCCGCCCATTGGCAGCGCGGCCGCGGGGAGGCGGTGTGTGGGCCGGGCGGCGTGAGGGGAGGGGAAGGGAGGGCCGGGTCGGAGTCCCCACAGCGGCGCGTCGCGCGGGGACCCTTACACACACACACGCATACACGCACGCGCACACACACGCACGCACGCACACACGCTTGCGCACACACGCGCACGCACACACACGCGCACACGCGCACACAGTGGTGAATTCATGTCGTACTGTAACTTTCTGCCTGGGCGTTTCCCCCACACGGATGCTGCAGTGGCGCTAGGATGTTTGTTCCAAAAGCAGTCTGTGTGAATGCGTGAGAACTTAAAAGCAGCCACCCACAGTTAACAGTGAATTTTAGGAGATCCTTCATATTTCATATGAAATGACAAGAGGCAACCCACAGAAACTGATGCATAGGAAGTTCCACCTGATTAAGAGAAAAGAACTTCAGTGTGTAAGTGACCATGCACTAGAACATGCTGCCCTGAGAGGTTGTGGAGTCTCCCTAGTTGGAGACACTTAAGAACCACTCAGGTGCAATCCTGTGCCACGTATTCTAGTACATCCCTGATAAAGCTGTGAACCTGGAGCAGATCACCCGCTGTTATCCAACCAGACCATATCTGTGGTTCATCTTCAAAGAGGTAGGTTTACAGTACCCATATTTCGTGTGAAATACTTACCTTGTAGAGGAGGAGGATCCCTGCCTTCTATAAGCCAAGAAGTGCCTGCATGTTGTGCAGATTCCCCAGAAAGTCTGTCGCAGGCAAATTGCTATTTGAATTTCATCTGAGAGAATTAAAACAGGAGAGCTGTGAAACTTGATCACCTTCACATAATGGATAGCATAGCTTGGACTTGCCTTGAGGTTTGCCAAATCGTAGGCTAATATCCCTGAATACTAAAGCATTCCTTCCCCAGATACGTTGGTTCATTGAAAACACAGAGGTAGTACAATTAACTGAGGGAAAGAGACTTTAGCTCATTCAGTTTTTTCTGGTTGTTTCAGGGAGAGACATTCTGCCCAAGTCAGTTTTCAAATGTTATTTTAAAGGCAGTAGCAGTAAACCAATTTTGACAAAGCAAGCCATGAAGTATGACTAAGAACAGATGGGCATCACAAGAGTCTGATAATTTCCAAGTATCTTACACAATTCTCGTATGTATAAAGCACAGCTCTTGAACACATTAGCTTGCCCAGTGTTTCCTGTAATGCTAAAGGCCCTATGTTAGTCTCATGGGTGTTAACCATGCTTATCATCACTAATCATCTGTATAGAAATCTGCATTTTTTTAAGAAATGAAAGTATTAGTGTCTGTTATTTTGTGAATATTGAGATGTATATAAAATACCATTTTTCATTACCAATTATTCCACTGAAAAAATACTGACTACTTGAATTTTTTCCTTTTTCTGTCAAGCCAGTTGATACCTGGAACCACAAGAAGAATTTACAGACCACAGCCTGATCTGGTGCTTAGTTGAAAGATTTTCATGGTAAGGAAGTTATTTGTTTAAAACATTGTAAACAGAAACATTCGTGTTAGAGCAAAGATAACTTTCAATGATAGCTACAGCTTAAGTAAAACCTACCAACCTTACTTTCAGACAACAGAAACCTCCTTAGGCAATAATAGCAAACTTCACAGGCATCACAGGCTGGATAGGTTATCTTCAAAACACCAAGGTATTTTTAAAGTATGTCTCACACCACAACACCCAGAACAACTACATTACTTCTGGTCATTAGAATTAGTATATTATAATTAAATAGAAACCTCTACTGAAATGCTTGGTAACAACATAGATGTGACTAAAAATTTAATTATTTTTACTAGTGTCTCAAATAGAAATAAGATGGGGCTTCTCATAGGGGCTTTTTCCAGTATTAAATCTAAAGCAACTATGTAGGCCCAGAGAGGCAAACTCCAGTCTGGCTAGGAAAATGGAATCCAAGGTAGTACAGGGTAGTGGAAGCAGTCAGAAATAGTGTAGGTTGGGGAATCAAATCAGGAAGCCTGCTCACTACTGCTCACTACTGCTCACTACTGCTTCAACACCCGACCAGGATCAGTCTTGAATCCTAACTGTGTGGCACAAACCACAAGGGAAATTAAAACTTTGGAATTAAAAACATACTTCAAATGCAGGCACATAGGGCTAGAACACAAAAATAGAAATAAGGCAAGCTGGTGCTGGTATCAGCTCAGAGCACTGGTGTAAATACCAGGTATAGGAGCTTTCAGTTCACGGAAGTCTCATCCTGACCAGAAGGGTCAAAAATAGAAGCTCCCACAAAATCAGAGGACAACTCTGCTGGAAGCCTTATCACCCAGAAGCTTTAGAAAATCCTCTTCATACTGTGCATTGATAGGGAGTATATCAAATCAGAAATAATGTATAAATGTGAAATTTTTGCTGTGGACAAGGAATCATTATGCTTTTGCAGATAGAATAAAGAGAAACAGTATAGGTCACACGTTACAGTTTTGTTTGTATTGGATTTAAATTTCTCCTATTTTTGTATTTTGCTAGCAGCAATTATGATTTAATGTTTTAATTACATCAAAAACCATTAATTCCATCATGGAATCATACCAATATTCATAGTCACCCAATATGAGCTTTCAAAACCATGATTTACAGGAATGCTTCTGACTTCTACCATTTGAAGTAGAATTTGACCCTTCAAGTGCCACAAATCAGTCCCTGCAGATGAATGTGGATTTGCATAATTAACACAAAAGCAAAGAGAGCTCTATTTACTATAATGCATAACTGGAAAAACAAGATGAGTTAAAAGAAAAAGTGTAAATGAAGTTTAACAGTATTCAATGAACTGAAAAATTAGGTTCATTGTGACTTCATGTTATGCTGGACAGCAAAACCTTGATCAACTACTGCTGGAAAAGAATCAGCTCACTCAAGGAGAGCACATGTACACAAGTTCTCTGTCTGGTACCACGGCTGACAAACGGACGTCATTATTAAAAGACAAATAATGCTGACTACATAGCAACCTGGCAAGTGTTTCAGGAGGCAGCTGGAATGTCTGGTCCAGCAAACTAGTGAGATGAGCAAATTTTGGTGAAACCTTACACTTAGATGGTTCAAACAAGGGTTAGGGCTACTTGTTTTTCAGAGATCGAAGTTCTGAACTGTGAAGAGGAGGTCTGGGGAAGACTAAGTAAAAAGATAAAAAATTACTGAGCTTTATGAGTTAACAGTAACATGTTCTCTAGCAAATACCTGGCCTATTGATTTCAGGCTTTTATGCCAAACAAGAACACAGACAATTATGTAAAACATTAACTAAATAGCAAGAGAATGAAAGAGTTTCTATTCAGACTCAGGGTAGAAAATGGTTTCCTAATAATTTAAAACAAAACTATTTTTACTTTTTATTAAAATACTGTTAAATATATACAGAAAATGTATGTTTATATATGTAAAATACTTTTTGTAAATGAGTTTTTTAAACAGTCAGAAAAAACATTGAAACTTGTGATGTGTTCATCATAGCCTTAAAAAAATACTTCTCCCCTAGTAGCTTCAATCCATTGTCTCTGCTAATTTCAGACCCAACTATATATAAAGTATGCATTATAGATTCTTTCAGTAAGAATGCAATACCACAGCACTAGTAACATGAAGAATCCTTCATGTTTCTGATTTAACAGGAAAAAAAGATTAAGTAGTAGTCCACTGAAAAAAAAGTATGCCCAGCTAAATTGCAAACTGCCTGGTCAATTTTGCTTTAACAGATTATTTTTGACTTAATTCATACTCTAAATGCAAATATTGAAAAGCAAGTATTTAACATGAAAGGTAATTAGTATCACCTCCTTTTGAGCATGTAATACATAAATTGTTCTAAGGTCTTCATGGTATTTTTAGGGACAACTAACAGATTCCTAAATCCTAACCTCACAAATAAAACACTTCTGAATTTACAATTTTATCCAGCATTTCTCAGTGATTACCTTTAGAATTTTAGATTTTAAAAAGGGACTAGGTAGCCTTTTACTGCTAAATATACAGGTTGCAAGTAATTGTTCAGTCACGCCAAAATCACAAAAAAAGAATGACTGAAGAACTAGACAAGCAGTTGGGAAAATATGTAAAAAATAACAGATTAATATATTATCTTCTAATATTCTGAAGTGACAAAGTCTGTTCAAAGAACATACTTTCATTGTGCAATTGCTTTGTGCAATATTGCAATAGCTAAGGTAATCTTGTGCTATTTGCTCTGTAGGATTGAATTTGAGGATTCATGAGTTTTTTCATCTTTGTCAAGCAACTGGAGTCAGGAAGTTCTACAGATACTATGTGTTCCAGAAATCACATAGCAGATGACTGAGTAAAAAATAGTTACAGGCTGATTTTCCCCCAGCTCAGCCTAAATCATCCTGCCTAGTTCTGTATGTAGTAAGCATATTCTAGCTCAGAAGCTGCAAACCAGCTGCTTTGTGCTTTAAGGACAAGAACAAGATGTCAGGGGTAAATCCCAGGAGTTTTAAAACAATGGTAATTCTCTAAGTTTTACATTCTCACATTTCTCTAGATCCTGAGAGCAATCTGAGTTAGACTATACATCCCCCAGAGACCCCTTCCAAAATGTGCTATTCTATGATCTGCAATCATAGCACTGATGATGGTTGTATTTAAAAGTTTCTTATAGGCATGTTTCTGCGCTCATTTTTGAGTCTGAGACTTCCAGCAATTTTCATAATGTCATATGCACTGTTACACAGGAATTGATGTTTTCTGCAAAACTACTTCTGCAATCCCACTGGAATACACTGAAAATTAACACTAGAAAAAAACTTTACTCAAATTAACTTTATTAGCTCAAAAATCTGTAATAATGAAATCCATATGTCAAGATTCCCTTTTATGTAGTACAAATTGATGAGTACCATTTTAGGTTTATCACGTGTTTTCAAAACTAAAAATCTAGTGACAAGGAATGCAAACGTAAAACAGGAATACTGAACAGTATGCAATGTTTTAAAAAGTCATAAAGTCTACAAAACTTTACAAAAAATTTACTAATTATACTGAGACATCCAAAAACTAATCTTGCAACTGTAAAGAACAGTTCAAACATTGTAGAATAATTTCAAATGCTGGTAACACTTTGTATACTTTCCTGTATTTCAGAACAAGATCCTACAGTATCAGTTCCAGAGCTAATATTTACTACCTGCAGTCTACTTTTGTCTCCTCTCACTCCGTTACCTGGAGATGTTTCATTTGCTACAGGGATGTATTTCTTAGAGGAATAATTTTTTGTTTTTTCACCAGGAATACCACTGGATATTCTGCTATCATCACTTTTGCTCTGTACACTGGAATCAGTAAATGAATGCAGACTGGTAGCCAACTGCCTTGTTGAGTGACGTCCTTTTGCATGTGCATTTTGTTTGACTCTCCTCTCAGATAATACTGGAGTACTACTTCGAGGCTTATCCTCTTTATTTTGGTTAATTGTTTGAGCTTCATTTTCCTTCCACGAACCTGGCTGATAGTGCTGTCCAGCAGCCTGAAGTTCTTTTATTTCTCTAAGGGATGGAAAGGCATTATTCACAACCATCTGGGATTGAAATGTGCCAGGAAGAGGAAGTTGGATGTCCTCAGCTCTATTCTGAAACAAAAGATTCCAGTGAAGAAACTGATGCAGCATGATTCTTGGTACAACAGTATTATTTAACTTGGACATAGCTATAAGGCCACCAGTACCTAAATTTTTAAAAGCCTTCTAAAAAGCCTGCGTTTTTTTGTTACAGGAATTTTAGTATCTCCTTTGAAAAATTCAGAAGGTTTACTATTAATTCAAAGAGCAGAATCTAAAACCTTATGCAATATTTAAAAATACTACAGATTTTTAGTTGCCTGAAACTCATCTCATGGCCACAGATAAATCTATCAGGACTGGACATATACACTGCAATTACTTACAAGATAATTTGTGATTTTCAGAAGGTACATTAATTGTATAGCCTCTCCTGTAGGACTACGTTTCTTAAAAACACTACATTTCATTATTAAATGTTTCTAAAAGACCTGATCATGGTATTTTCCAATTTGAATGGATGCGTACCGCTATTGGAACTTCCTATTTCAGACTAGGAAACAACACAATTACCACCCGAGTTTAATACGTTACAAAATACTGCAGTTTGTGCTCCAAGTGGTAAACACTTTAAAAGCTTGCATTAATCACTGAATTATTATGATCTGTATAAATGCAGCTACAACTTCATGAATCAGAGGGAGATTAACAGCTGAAAAGCACATTAAAAAGTATCAAGTAGAATTGCCTCTAGCATTCCTTCTAAAGACTTACTTTACTATTCTGGGTATGTTCCTGTCTTTCTTCTTCAAAAGACTTCTCCTTTACCATGTTCACAGGTTTACCGAGAGTAGAATTCATTTGTGGATGCCCCAAAATACCAAAATCTGATTGGTCTATCCCAGCTAATACAGCAAGTTGTCCAAGCCTGTAAAATAAATGTTTAATAGAAAATCACACAAACTAGTCTTACTCTTTGAAAGACTAAACATTCAAAATCATACGTAGAATCTGCTTAAAGCTTTGAACATAATTTTCTGTTATTTTATGTGAAGCTCAAAGTATCTTAACCAAGATGAAAACAAGTAGCTGAAGGTATTTTCTTGTCTTTGCACAAATTAACCTGCAGATTCAGAACAAGTGTTACAGGGCTGAGACTGAAGTTCTCCTAGTTAGCACTGAACTCAGCAGTTCATACTGAGAGCAGCATACTGGCAATCAGATTCCATGTCAGGCAGAACAAAGATTAAAACTCTGTCGTTCAAGCAGAAACTGGTGCACATCTCCAAACAGCATAACCTCTAACATGTCAATGACAAGCTTCACAAATACAATGATGTTGAGTCACCTGCCAGCTTGGAAATTGGCCAAACTAATCACATGTGGGTTTTAAGCCTCAGTAAAAAGTGGGAAGTTGGAAGCATTAACTGATAGCACAGCATATGATGTATAGAAGCTTACTGAGAAGAGCATTCTTCATGACTGGGATTCTGTAACTTTCAGAGCAGCTCCTTATTACTATGAATAGACATAGGGCCCATATGAAGAAATTTTTTTCATGTAGTGAAAATGCATTTTTTCTGTCCTGAGAAGTCTCAAACTCCTGTAGTAACAGCAACTCTACAAACTGATTGTCACAAAATTAGAACACAGCCTCAGGGTAAACTTTACAGTTAGAATCATTGAATCATGGAATCATTAACATTGAAAAAGACCACTTAAGATCATCAAGTCCTGCCATTAATCTAACACTGCTAGGTTCATCACTAAACCATGTCCCCTAAGCACCACATCCAAATGTTTTCTGGACACTTCCAGGGATGGCCATTTTACCACATCCCTGGACAGCCTGTTCCATTGTCTGATCACACTTTTAGAGAAGAAATTTTTCCTAATACCCCATCTAAACCTCACCTGGGACAACTTGAGGCCATTGTCATTTAGGTCCTGGGTTATATCACTACAATTTGGAAGTGGGAGATAGAGAGGGCAAATAAAAACTTTTGTGATCTTCTCTGAATACACAGAGTAGACTAAAAGATTATTCGTATCATTCCCTTCTTGTGGAAGATACTGCCATGCTTGGTCATACAAGTTTTATGAATTGGGTTCAAGCTGAAATTCTTTGAAAAATGAGAAGGATGAACCATGCTCTTGCAGACAAATTGCAGGCGCAGTGGTAACATAAACTTTAATCAATACTCTCTGAAATAATCCTAGTAGTAATAGTAGTAGTGGTAGTAGTAGTAGTAGTACTAATAATAACAATAAATACAGACTTTAAATACAAAGACTGGAGATTCATCCATGTGGATTTCCATACTTCAATTAGTGAATGGAGAGCACAAGGTAACAGGACATTTTCTGAAGGCAATTCTACTGCATTTTGAGCCTTTTATACTGTGGGAATGCTACGAGCTAAAGGTGATTCACTAAAGACTTCGAAATGTGCTTTAATAGAAGCTTTGTACTCTTTTGGAGTAGGCTTCTTTTGAGCCTTTCCCAAAGAGAGATGCATGAACTTAGCTAAACAGTGCTTAGAACATGCTTTTTCCACTAGGAAAAGACTTAACAATAGGTACATGGCTAATTTATTTTCCTTTGCTCTCTGAGAGTACAGTCCCAGAAATCTGGCAGGGTAGCAGGCAGCATCCTTCATGGTGAGGATAATTTTGGAAAGATCCCAGGAAAAACAGCAAGACTTGAAGTGACAACCTACCCAGCATCTTTAAGGAGGTCTAAAAAAGCATGAAACTTTTGAAAAGAGTTCTCAATGCTGCCTAGAACACCTTCATCTTCCAAAATCATGCTGGTTACTGACTGTGCATGAAGAACTTCGGACAGGGAGATATTTAGACTCCTTAATCTTGCATTTTCAATTTCCAGCTATGTGGGGGAAAAAAAAAAAGAAATTTCTTTCATTTTCAGTTTAAAAGACCCCAAAATATCAAACCTCGCCTCTGTGTGCCTAAACAGCAGCATCATGAAGAGGAATATCTGAAATAACTGATGTAACAAGATGCAGAGTTTACTGTACCACACATTTTCAGGGCACAGTTAAATGACCTCTGTGCAGGCCTGCTTATCCACAGCTGCAGTTCTATGCTACCAGAGACATTCCTGCAAGTGCTCAAAACCACTGGTTCAGCACTGTCTTTAGTATGTACAGGATGTTACAGAGCACGTACAAGCAGAAAAATTTAGCTTTCATATAATTTTACTTTACATGTATTATATTACATGTTAACACCGAAGAATTTATTTTACTATTCAAAAAGCCTTAATGAAGGCCAATGTCATCCTTATATTCACCCCTCTGTACTGGGGGAATGCATACTACTGTTATCTTTCCCCTGCACTGTGCATCCCACAACTGAAAGTTTAAGATGATTCAATTTTTCTCCACATCGACCATTAATCAAATCTATGATGTAACTGAAAACTGCATGATAACTGCAGGATATACATGGTTTTGTGCTTGAGGGAAGCAGTAACTCATTCATTTAAGATTACAGCTATGCAATCAAGTACTACCACAGGCTTTCCATCTTATATTTTTTTATGAGAGGACAAAAAAATTATAGATTGTGTAGTGCACTGTAGGTGATAAATAAGCAACAAAATAAACAATTTTGGTTTATTCCATTACCTCAGGAACAAGGTGCTAAGTCCAACCAGCCTAGACTCGATAGAGAAAGATTTCTTGTAGGGGGTGTTTAGCCTAAAAAGCATTTAAGGATCTGAACAACAGACACGCTGCAGAGCCCACTGGTGCACATCACATTATAGGAAGATGGGGATAGTCACACCAGAGGGCTACAATCTGTCTTTGAGAAGTGCAGAGTCCTTTGTGGATATCTGCTCCCTGTACTGTGGGCTATCACTTGTTGCTCACATTTCAAAGGATATCACCACTTTCATTCTCCTCAAAATCACATGTAAGGACCCAATCCATTTGTTTACACCACTTTACACTCAACTGTATTATAATAAATCCTGCTTATTCAAGCAGCAGAATATTTTTAGGTCAGCAACAGCAGAGGGGAAACAGACCTCACAATTTAACTGTGATAAGTTGCTCAGTTTTTGTCAAAGCTGAACTGCATTTCACAACAACTGACATACAGAAAACCATCCAATATGGTTATTGCCTGCAGAAACAAAACTTAAAAATCAAAGGTACAGAATAAACCAAATTGAGCAACAGTTGATACATACAGCTTTTCAGCACAAGTCATGGTAAGTGAGTTGGGAGACAACGAACTATCCATGTGTACATACTGGAAACAGATTTAATCGCTTTCTTGAGAAAAACAAGTATCAGTATGCCCAAGATCATAAGTGTTTTGGAAAATGAATAAAACACATTGAAAGAGTAGCTTGAGCTGGAGTTCAAGGCTCTGGAACAGGATCAGTAGAACAAACATTACTAAACACAGATTTCATCACTGCCCTTAAGACCGGTAAACAATCCACGTGACTTTGAACTGAAACTCTGGAAGATACGACATTAGTGGTCATTGATAATTACTCCTAATTAAGCAAGTGAATTCTCTGAGCAGTGCCTCCTTTAAAAGTAAAGATCATTAATAGTTAAGTATCTTTACCTCTAGTAATCGTTCCTCAGCCTTTACTCTAGCTTTCTGTTCTTCCTTTAGTTTTTCCATGCATTCCTCCAGCTCCAACTATCAAAACACAGATAAACTATCATGAAATATATCTCAAAATGTCAGACTAACATGCAGTTAAAAAAAACCTCAACAACTTAACAACTAGCAAATGGCATTCCAAACATATCTTCTTCAAAAATACAAGATAGAAGTCTCCCGGTACATAATTCTAGGATGCAAAATATTAAGACAGAGAAGTAGAAATAAGTGTTATTCACTTAACAGATTTGTAAGATTGCAACAGATCATATGAAATTACAGTCCGTCTCTTTGGCCTATGACATAACCATCAATCATGTTCTTCTCTACTTCCCCTCCACTTTTTCAAGCATCATTTTTAACTAAATATATCTACATCATCAAAAGCTCAATTTGGGGTCTAGTAAGAAATTCCTAGCAGCCATATCTAGATTTTCCAACTATACTCTTTATCCAGGAGCTGTAAGAATAAAAAATTCTGAAGAACTGTACTCTCAGTTGTAAGAATACAAAATTGTGAAGTGTAAAAACCGTACTCTCTCTCTTTCTAATCTGTTTCACTTAGTTCTTCAGTAAAAAGTTTTTCACAATTCCAAATTCAGTGTTGAATTAACAAGAACAAAAACAAACCCAAAACACCTAATACATATATTTAGTCTTATTCATGAGATGCCTAAACATGTATTTTAGTTATTAATTCTAATTAGTAAATCTCAGTTTCAATAAGAGCAGTCAGGATTTGCAATACCACATTTTCTTGCATCCCAGCAGAGCATTATCATCTTTCATTACAGCATCTGAACTGGAAAAACAAGCAAGAATTTTTGTTCTTGGGCACCTTAACAATCTTCTGGTTCAAGAGCTGAAAACTGTTTTTCAGAGATTAGATTATACAAATGAACAGTATACAAAACTTTTCCCTTTCACTTTGTATGCAGGCACATATATATAAAAGGACACTACTTCTGGTACACACCATATCAAGCAGTTCTAAAGAGAATCAAAGATTCAAATAGTACTGAAGTAATTTGTTCACTAGCAAAAGTTTATTCAAGTGCATATTACTGCACTTCATATAAGCAATCAACTGAGAAGACTAGTGTACAACAGAATGCACAGTAAAAATAAACCTTCTACAAATGCAAAGGTGTTGTAAGTTGCAAGGTGCTTTTGCAACTGATTCCAAGCTGCAGGTTCTAGAATACTCTGTATATTGCCCTCCTAGTGACAACCACTCAAAGTCATGATTATGGGTCTATCAGTACTCCAGTGAAGCCCACTCATAAAATCCCTAAACATCAACCAAGCAAACACTGCAAGTAGAAAGTTAATCATATCTTTATCATACTCGTATTTGAGCATCAAAACAGGTGTAGCACTATCTAACCTGCAGGCATAGCGTAGGGGCAAATATCTGAGGAGAACCATCCACAAGTAACACAACTGAACTGCCATCTACCTTTGAACATGTGGAAGTAATAGGAGCTGTAAAACCTCTAAAAGACACAGAAGCACAGCACAGAAAGTAGAAACCATAATGTTCTGCACTGACAACTTGACATGTAACCTGGAATCCCCCAACCTAGCTTTGAAGATCAGCAACAGCTATCACAGACTGAAGTATTCTTACCTTTCAATTTATAGTGCAGGTGCATACATTTAATTACTTGTACTTTGAAGTTTCTAGGATGTAGGCTAAGAACTCTACTTTAGAAACTGTAGTTTTATAGTATTTCTGCTGTGGATAGATTTTAGATAATTTTAAAGATGAAAGCACTGACCTTTTTCTTCAAATTCCTGGTTTGAAATGTCAAAGGTTAATGGTTTAGACAGTAATCAAATGATCATGAGTTTTTAAACAGGAATGTGGATGTTTTGCAGTAATGTTTAAACTTGATCTATGACACTCTAGATATACATATTATTTCATGGTCATGGGCTGAGCTCATAAAAAACTGAACACTGCAGTTGCATCTCCTCATAAGCAGTATCAAACCCAGCACTTAAAGAAACTAATTTGTCACCATTATATTACAGGTATATGCACATCAAACCCAGCACTTAAAGAAACTAATTTGTCACCATTATATTACAGGTATATGCACACTTTTATCTTCGATTTGCTTTTAAGAAATTCACTGGTTGATACAATGCCCTAGTCTCTTAGCAGAAAAAAATTATTAAAATATATCAGAGTTAAACGTACATCCAAGCTACAAGACTACACCTTCAAGTATTACAG
>VZTT01059256.1:37303-74053 GCA_013400855.1 Buphagus erythrorhynchus | reverse complement strand
GACAGCTTTACTAGGTTAACCCTAAAGTTCATATAGTCCATAGCATGTCCCATCTGGGTGCCTACTGCTGCTGCTGTACAACATCTAAGTATAAAGACAGCAAAATACACAAACTGTTTTGAAAGCATCCTGTTTTGTAGACACCTTCAATGGATTTTCCTTAAAGCTATTCAGTCTCTCAGAAACTACACAAACTTTCAACACCTATTACACTTGGTCATATCTATAATTACAGTTCACTATACTGCTACACAGTGCTGCTAAAATATATAGCTTTTGTTTTAGCAAAGGCATCAATGAGCAGTAGACAATTCTTGCAAATCTAAAAAACAGCCCAGAAGGGAATCAACTACATGCTACTGAAAAAAATCAACCATTTTTTACACAAAGCAGGATGGAAGGAAAGACAGCTATGACTGGCAGAAGCAGCAAAGCTACTTAGCAAGCCAGTGGTCAGTATTTCTTCATCCATGCTGTTAATGAAGTATGAAGAATCACTAGCACTGCCAATAAAACTTAAGATACCACACTAACTGGTTGAATATAAAATTAATGTCTTATGTCACATCATCTTTTAGTATATGGGAGATTTCCTAGAGTTGCTTCTTTCCATGGTTTGACTTTGTAATTACTACCATTAGCATTTGCAGGCAGATGTTATTTTCATGTGATCCCTGTGACATTTTGCAAGTTTTGATTGCATTTGCCAGGCAGAAAGAGTACGTCTTCACAACCAACCTCAACTCCTGAAAAAATGTCTTCTAGAGACTGAAGTAGGCAACTGTATTAATCCTCCAGAAATTCTATACATAAATTTTCAGTTTATTAGACAGTCCTTACACATCCACAGCTCTCTTTGTTTAGTCTTTTTGAAAACCAAAAGAGCATTAAATTCCAACGCAAGAACTGGGATTGCTGGGACTCCTTTGAGAACTGAATCAGATTTCTGTATATTTCAATAGTATACCTAATCATAAATGATCTAGATATTCAGTTTATGCACATTACTGTGAATTCTGTGTGGACTGTTAGACAAAGATGAAAGGGGGTACTGTACTTTAACTGAACTCTGTTTTCATAGATGATTTGCATTGGAAAGGACAATCTTGAGCAACTTTAAAAAATGTAAGTTACAGAAGCTAGAGACAAGAAATAAGTTTTAAAATCACATACTAAATTTTAAATTGTGGTTTCCTTTACTTTTTAATTAGAAGATATTATTACCATGTTGACAAGGACACATGTAGTAGAAACCCCTCCAGCAGTCCTGGAGCAATACTTAGTTAACATTCTGTGGTAATGCCCAAATATGCACACATTTCTATTTTTCTTTCCATTAAATGTATATCCAGGTTCTATTACATGTGAGAGCTTTAATTCCATAAGAAATCATACAGAAAGCCCAATACAGTAAAATGTTCATCATAGTGGTTTTAGGTTTTCCCTTAGATAGTGTTTTTTATTTGTACTGAGTCAAACTTCTGTTTACAACTAGAATGGTTGGTTTAGATTCATTTTGAAAAAAGTCATCCTTAAAAAAAATAAATGCAATGGAAGCTACAAAGAAAACCCCAAACTCATTCCAAAATGTAAAACATACCTCTGAATCAGCACTCTTTCCATTCTTAAGAACTCTTTCAATAATGTTTTTCATCAGAACATGACCTAGAATGAATTAAAACACCTTAAGAATTTTCTCTAAGATTCAACTCTTTATGTGAACAAACAAATAATTGAATAAGTACACATTACCTATCCTGCTTGTTTTCCCATTTTAAAAATGTTTAGCAGATTACTGTGGCATGTTGTTTTTTTCTTAAAAGCCATTTACCTTTCCCCATATAGCTACTGAAGAAGAAAAAACAACCCAACAACTGCACAAAGAGGATAAATGCAGACACAGATACATACCAATTAATGGATTTTTTCTTATGTCAAGTACCACTAGTGTTGTATTAGTTTGAAGAGCATCTAATAATGACTTTGCTCCCTCATTGGATATTCCACACTGCTGCAAATCAAGTGCTAAAATGTTTAAGGAGGCAAAAAAAAAATATCAGTGGAGGTAGTACTGCATTTGGTTAGTAACTTAATTTAATAGTAGATACCTAAAAAATTAATCCTGCTGAAAACCTCCATTTCATAGAACATGAAGCATGAGAAATGAGGGCATTAAGATAATAGTCATCTGTAAAACTCCTGTAAAAACTGGAGTATTACTTTCAAAGACAACTAGAACTTTTCAACATCAAGAAATAACTGTTAGCATCTGCAGAGGAGGTAATATGAACCTCTCTACAACCACTGTGGGCAACCTGCGCCAGTATTCAGTCACCCCCAAAGTAAGAAGGTTTCATCATGTTGGGGAAAAATCTCCAGTGTTTTCATCTCTACCCAATCCATCTTGCCTTGTCCCCAGGCACCATTGGAAAGAGTATGTCTCCATCTCCTTTACATCCTCCCTTCAGATATTTGTACACCTTGATCCCACTCTGGGCCTTCTCTTCTCCAAGGCAAAGAGTCCCAGCTTTCTCAGTCTTTTCTGAAATCAGAGCTGCTTGAATCACTTCATCTTAGCAGCACTTTACTGGACTCTCTCCAGTAGCTCCAGTTCTCTCCTGTACCACAAATTCCATGGCCTTACTTGTGCTAAGTAAAGAGAAGAATCACCTCCCTGAACCTGCTCACAAAGTCTCTGCCAAATACACCCTGAACACCACTGTCCCTCTTTGCCACAAAGGCACTTCATTGTTTCATGAACAGCTTGTTCACCAGGATCTGCAGCACCCTTTCTGCAGAGCTGCCTTCCAGCGACACAGCTCCAGCATGTTCTAGTGCACAGGATTATTCCTGTCCAAGTGCAGTACTTTGCACTTCCTTTTTTTAAACTCCCAGAAGTTCCCATCAGCTCATTTCTCCAGTCTGCTGAGGTCCCTATGGATGGCAGCATATCCTTGCCTTTCAAGTGATCCAAGTAAGATTGACTGGTCTATAGCTTGTTGGGTCCTTCTTCCGAGACTTCTTGAAAATAGGCATGACATTAGCTATCCTCTTCCAGTCCTCATGCACACTCTCCCAATCACCATGATCTTTCAAAGACTACTGAGAGTGGCCTCAAAATTACATCAGCCAGCTCCCTCAGCACTTTTGTGAAGGCATCCCATTAGGGTCTATGGACTGCTGTTTGTCCAGTTTGTTTAAGTATTCTCTAATCTAATCCTCTTCCATCAGTACAGATGTTATATGTAAGCCTGCCTCAAACTATAAAACGAAATTATAAAACAGGTATTTTTTTCCACATACAGAATGCTATGATTTACACCACCGTCATTAGTAATTTTGTATAATTACTAGATACAGTGATAGATATACTGTAGAACAAATTCATTCTCAAAAATACTGAAGGACAATACTAGGTAACACAACAGTATTCAGATACTTCAAAAGAGGAAGAGAGATTTCTTTGGAAAAAGGAGTACTCTTCCCAAGCTACATAGTGAGTTACCCCTCTGGCTGCAACTGTTATAACTGACAATTTTAAGTCTTCTGCCTGCCACTACTGCATTTTAAGAGACGCAGTAGTGAGACATAAGAGATAGTAGAAAAGATAGTAGTAGAGATATGGAGATCTTGTAGAAATCCTTACAGCAACTAGTAATAGTCAGATGTAAAGTATATGGAGAATTTGCTGGTGCAGGCAAAGTTCTAAGTTATACAGAGTATCTCAATACTGATACATCAATATACACTTACTATATAAGGAAACTCTGCTATATAAGGAATTACTTTGCTGTTCCTTAATAAAAGACTTAGTAATACCTTTTAGCCAAAGGTCCTCTCCTAGACAGTCTGCAAAGGCACTTGCTCCTCTATCTCCAACAAGCATGTTGCAGTTCAAAGTAATCCGCCTCAAACCTGTCATATATTCAAGGTCAGGTCTCCTGTAACGCAGGCTTTCAGCCCAAGCTTCACCATGTCTTCTTATTGCCTGGTGCTTTACAAACAAAGATGTTGTTACCAAATGCAATGGCAAAGCCATAATTGATGACATGATCACAAGTTACCTTTTTTTGTAAACCACATTCAATGGCTTGAATACTGGTATTAGAAATATATGCTGGTATAAGTAGACCATTACTGAGTTCATGAAACGTAACTAATTTTTAAACTTTAACGGTAATTTGTATTTGTTGTGACTGCCCAGTTTGCAATGCAAATTACTAAACTTAGCTACGAAGTATTTTATCAGCTTCTTTTGACAGACATTTTCAAGGCACATTGAATAGGAAATAAATATATACTACTACATTTTGTGCTTTCGTGGAAATCATAATTAACACTAATTAAAACATAGTACTAGGAGGAAAGTTACTGATAAATTAATCAGTAGCTTCTAAACTGTAAACTTGATTATTCTTACCCACTGCTTCAGAATACTTGAGATATTTTTCAAAATTACTGACAATGAAAGAAGCACATCCAAAACAGGTGTCAGATGTTTACAGACCTAGTCCTCATTTAAAGAAAACACTTTATTATTTATGGTTTTTCAAAGAAATGGAGAATTTAACTCCCACACCAGTAAACTAAGCTATTTTTGTCATACAAAATCACAGCTTTCATAAGCACACACACTTAATTTTGGTATTCACACAAGCTCCTCATGAAGTGCCTTCATGGATTTTAGGCTTTAAAACAAAAGTAAAAAATTAAATTTATTAAGTTCTTGCAAACACTACATTCTAAGAAAATTGGTTAAATTACCTTTAATACATTTGCTATATGTTCTGCCCCTCGCCACGTGAGGTTACATGCTGTGAAGTTTACAAATCTGATGGTAGCTGTATTCTTTATACTGTGACAGATTGCTGAAGAAAACAAAAGCATCCATGTTATCTACACACAGCATTTCTGTATTATCAGAAAACACTTCCTCAGTGGCCTATTAAGAGGCAGCTTTAACAGCCAAAAGCTTTGACAAAGAACTAGAGCTGAAATACAGAGTATCTTTCAAATACACTTCATGTGTTCTAAGTTTATACATTTCTAGCGCAAATGTTCAGCAAAGAATATCTGAACAAGCTAGAACATATTTGATTTCAGTTTACTTAAAGAAACTTAAACAAATCAGGCAAGAGTAAAGAAATATGAATGCTGTTTTATTTAAAAGTATAAACATCATTAGAAAGTAGTATAGTTATTTACTAGCCTGAAGTGAAAAAATTCAAGTCTTTAAATGCTACTGAGTTATGCAGAATAAAGTGAAGATTGTTCTTCTAACCTCCATAGACAAATTCAAAACAGGAATGGAAATACTGAAAAATTTGCTTACCTATTCGGAAACTTAAACAGAGAAAAGTATATTTATATGTTTCGAGTCTAAACTTACTTTCTAACCCTCCATCTCCAATTGGACAGTGGGCTAAAGAGACACTCTCCAGAGAAGAAGCTGTGGCCAAGCCCTTAAGAACAAAAAAAAAAAAAGACCAAATCACCCAAATACCTCAAACTCTGTTCCTTACAAGAAACTCTAGGGGATTCAAACGAAAGTCAAAACAAGCAAACCTTCAAGTTCAGTTTAAGCAGGTTCATTTCTTTAGCACAGAGGAAGCTTGCCTAGGCAACCAGCAGCAACCTCTCTTCCAAGAAGCCACTCAAGAGCAAACTGGAGCTTTTCAGTAACACATCTGAAGACCATCAGTTAAGACTAGGTTATACTAAATGTCTCAGCAGAATCATTCTACATGTATATGTAAAGACTACACAAAGGTATCTGAGAAGAGAAATATCCTTATCTGCAACAAATACTTACAAAGATTTGTTGCTACTATTCTTTGTTCTGGGCATATTTTCCATTTATTTGTATACTATTATATTCTCACCTTTGTTAAAAGTGCTAGGTCTCTTTCCCTCAGAAGCAAACCCTGCAGTTCTAAATGTTTTAGTACATCTGACACACTGAGACAGCCTTTCACAGCTTTGCAAAGTTGGCCAGTCAAGTCTTTTGGCAGAGTTGCTGGAATTTTCCTTCTGAAGTAAGTTTTGTATCTTTCCACACCTAATAAAAAAAAGATAAACATCAGTAAACAAAATAAGTAAACATTTTACATCAGTAAAATCCAATCCCTATTAGCTTAAAAGCAATTATAATCATACCTTCCTTTTTTCATGTACTTTCTTAAATTAAAATAATTCCTCAGGCATAACAATTCTTCCCTGCAGGTATTCAATCACACAGTTTTATGCAACAAATACTAACATGCATATATCAACATACTTATCTTTTATACAGACCTGATTCTTCAAGACCATGTTGACATAAACTTCTTATTCCAATAGAAGTCAGAGTCTTATTATGCCTGAGAGCATTCAGAAGCGGTGCCCAATCAGTAGCTTTGATGTGATCAACAATTAGATCAACAGCATCATGAGTCACATTGGCCTTCACAGCTTTCAGTGGGAGGGAGCCTTGGAGTTCACAAAGATGTTCATAATGTGAGTAGAAATCCAGCATGCACCGTCTTCTTAATTTGACTGACTCAATCATTTCTTTTATGTGATAAATTTCTTCCTAAAATAAGAAAGAGGAAAAAAGATACAAACTTTTTTCAATATATAACTATCTTGCATCACAGTGCCAATTCAACACACACATTCACACATACCCAAAACATGGATATTGTATAGTATTTACACATCTGTAATGTGTGCTAAAAACCTTATATCTTATGATGCTTACTACCTTGCAAGTAAAGTTACATGAGTAAAGGGCTAGGGAAAAAAAACCCAAAAACTAAAAAACAACTAATCTGGATTTTTATTCTCCCCACGCTAACAGGTGTATCAAGAACACAAAAGCCCTGATCTTTAAGCACTGACTCCTGTAGAGATCTTGTTTTCATCTTAAGATTGAACTTTGTAGCATCAAGGTCTGCCCAAAATCCTTGGATTTTGGGCTCCCTGACCCACGGTCAAGGGAAACATACAGAACTGCTTCTCTGCTACTTCTATTAAAAATCTAAATTCTCATCATACATAATAAAATTTGATTCCCTAAATATTTTTGCTATTCCATACGAGATATATATATCCCAGTAAAATTCAGTAAGCACTTTTCAGGCATAAGGTTTTGTTATACTTTAGTACCCAGATAGAAAAACACTACTAACTTCCAAGCAGAATCTGTATATACTGCTATGACATAGCTATTAATGTATTAATGTATTAAGTAATTCTACTGTCTCAATAGGGACATTGTCAATACATTTAGAAGATACATTTACTTATTTGTTTATACTCAAAACGGCATTACATATTTCACATAGGATATCAAACACTGTTTACACTGCAAACTTTTTTTCTTATTTGTCATAGACTAGAAAGCTTTAACCAATCTTCTCAGATATTCTGTATGTATGTGAAATTAAGGAAGTTACTGGACAGATAAAAGCATGTGAGGACAGTCATTTATAGAAGCATAATTTAGAAAAAAAATATTGTTAGCATCTAAATTACTGAAAATGTAATAAGATATAAACTCTAATAATACAGTTTCTCCACACCCTTTTACTTTTTTTTACTGTGATCTACTAGTATTTAATGACCACACTGTGGCCAGAGGAACAGAAATGATTGAATTATAATCCAACACTTCGGGTTTAGAAAATGACCGTCATTTTTAAGGCACCAGTGGCTTTTGGTGATGTATCTATGTGCAAAGTATTAGCCTTTTTTCTCCAGAGCTTAAGCAATACTCTTTTCATGGGGGCTTTCACTGCAACACCTTACCACTACACCTCTAACTGAAGAAAGGAGCTCCTAGCCCTACCACTGAAGTTTAACCCACTTGTAGGAAGAGACAAAAAAGGACAAACTGATCAGACCCACAATGGTTTCCAAATGGAAAACTATACAAACTTGAACTCTTCTGCATTGAAGGTAGTGATACCACCAATCTGATACCACCTTAGACTACCTTGACAAGAAATATTCAGCACACAGTAAAACAGAAATATCCAGCTCCATGCTAGTTCTCAGGAAGCGGTGAGTTTGTAGCGATTAAAATAACCAGCTGGCTAAATGCATAGGGTGGACAAACAGACGGCACCCAAGAGCACCGCCAGCAGCAGCCACGGCCACACGCCGAGCTGCAGGGCACACGGGGAGGCCGAGCCGCGCTCACTCCGGGTGGGCGCGCCTCGCTAAGCGCGGCCTGGGGGTCTGCCGGGGCCAGGCACCCTTTACTGGACCTGCTGCACAACTGTTCTAAGGATGTAACACAGCACCCACCTACGGATATCTCCGGTTAGCACAGGAGTAAAAACAGCGAGGCTTTTATGCCGCACCCACTCAAGACCGACACCGACTCAGGGAACCACTTCAGATCGCACACCGCTGAGCGGGCATGAACAGGGGGCTGCGCTGTCCGCCACCACCCCGCGGGCTCGCAAGGAGCGGCCGGGACCCGGCATCAGCCGGCCGCCCCCGCACCTACAACGGCCCCTCCGGCGCCGGCCCCGGCTGTCCCACCTTCCCGGAACCGACTACGGCCAGCTCTGCGGGCCCCCCGCTCTCCCTCCGCGCCGCGGGCCCACCGTTACGGCTGTCAGGCGCCGCTAACCGGCACTGCCCAGCGTTGCCCGTTGTTACCCGGCATTGCCCAGAGCTGCATTACCGCTGTTACCGCCGCTCCCCCACCCCGCGCTGGGCCCGCTGCCGTTGGCGCGGCCGCCGCGTGGCGCGCGAGACTGGCCCCCGATTGGCCGCCGCCCTCCCGCTCGTTCAAAATGGCCGCGCCCGGCGCTCGCGACTGTCACATAGCAACGGTGCCGCTCAAGAGAACTACCGCTTCCCTTCCCTGAGGAAAAACAAACAAACGGGGAAAAAGGAAAAACACCCACCCCCAAACACACATACAGAAAAACAAAACAAAACAAAACAACCCACCAAAAAAAAAAACTTAAACCAAAAGCCAGCAGTGCAGTGCTAGAAGAAAGCAGGCACTGCTTCAGCTTTCCGTCGGCAAAGCACGCGTGTAAGGAGCTCCATACGTAAAGAAATGTTTTGATATGCAGCAGTAGCCACAGCCAGCTGGCCTGAGCCGTCCAACAGGGTAACAAACTTGTATTTCACAGCTGTGTTTCCCATCAGGTTGCTAGGTTAGTTTCCATACCCGAGATCACAGAATATTCATTAACATTCAGTAGAGTGCATTACATGGTGTGACATTTAAGGCAGCATAACGCAAAATGGAGTCTAGATGCTGCTCCTAGAACTTGCTGTTCATTCATGGATAGGGGCACCACCTAATCAGGAAAGAATTATTACTGTAGATTGATGACTAAGAGCAATTTGGTTATTTTAAAAATTATGTTTCTAGTCTGCTGGTAGGCAGCAGGATTTAAACTCTAAAGGTGAGCGAACTCCAGAGAGGTTTCCAGAGAAATCAGACGGGCAGCTAGACCATTCAGAGGACACTGTGTTTATGCAGATTAAATGTTACTCACTGTCATTGACTGACATCAGAAGCAACTGAAGCACCTTAAGTGCTATCAAGTGTACTAGAACAAGACTTACTTCAGTAAGTCTGACATCACCACCTGTACAAATTGTTTCACTGTGGCATTTGGGGAATTGAATGTAAAAGACAAGAAACACGGGACCATTATCAGTGAAATGGAAAAAACACTGTTTCTGTGACTGTATGACAAAATATTTCCTGTGCTTGCCATACCTCTTGGTGTCACTGACTAAACTCAAGCAAAATAACATTAATATATTTCCAAGAATCTTTCCTTTTAAAGGTTTCTTGTTCATGCTATTCAGCTACATAGATACCTCCAAAACTGAAATTCAAAATCTTGCTAAGAAATTGCTTCAAGTTGGTCCCTACCAAACTTGGTTTTCTTCAAAAAATAATGCTAAGTGTCCCTTTCCTTAGCATTTGATTCAGTGCTTTAGATTTGTGTTCTATTTGCAACTCTAAATTTTTTTGTTTGGTTTGGTTTGGTTTGATTTTGGTTTGGGTGGAGTTTCTTGGGGGATTAGTTTTTTTGGTTGGTTGGTCTTGGTTTTGTTAGTTTGGGGGAGTGTGGTTTTGTTTGGGGTTTTTTGTGGGTTTTTGGTTTGTTTTTTGGTTGTTTGTTTTTGGTTTTGGTTTTGGTTTTGGTTTTGGTTTTGGTTTTGGTTTTGGTTTTGGTTTTGGTTTCGGTTTTGTTTGTTTGTTTGGGTTGGGGGTTTTTTGCTACATTGAATTTTGGTACACACAGCACAGAGCTTTTGGTACACTTTCTAAGAGGGCAGATTACTGAGGAAGTGACAAAAGTGTTCTGTGTATATCAATCATTAGTTAGGCCCTAAACAGAGGCTTTATGTGGTACTTGTGATGATGTCTCATTCTGCATTCCAGTCTCTGGTGTGCAGGCCTTTCACAGCCCACAGACTTGTTGGAGAACACTCCTAGTGCAGGTAGCTTGGAGTGCAAGGTGCAGGTTGTGCCCTGCCTGGTGGGAAACAGCTTCAGCCCCAAACAATGAGCTGTAAAGGGGCACTGCCCTTCTGCCTAACGAAGTCCTGGAATGCCAGCCATCATCCAGAGCCTCTGCAGAGCCCAGTGAGCAGTGAGAAGACCCCAGATGCCACATAATTTTTACTGTTGTTTTATGTTTTCTCTTTGGCTAGAAATCTCATTCCTTTTGTAATATGTCCTATATATTGCATTTGCAACTATAATCACTACTTTCTTTTGTAGTAAAAGACACTTCCCTTTACTGTTTTAGGGCTTCAAAAGCATAAAGTAATTTGGTGAAATACCAGATGTCTCTATAGAGAACAGTCCCAAACAGACTCAATTCTGTCACTTTGGAAAATTATACCTTCTCCAACAGTCATCATTTTGCTAAATTTGTTGAAGCACCTTTTGTTCTCACTGTTTTCTTCCTGTATCTTTCTAGGCCATATGCTCTTTTGAGGTTTTTTCGTTAATGTATACTAATTTAATTTTTAAATTTGATTCAACAGTACATTTCTCAGTCTCACACTATAACCAATATTAGCTTTCTTAGAGGCATCAGGAGATGAAAAAGGGGCTGTGCACTCTACCCTGTTAGTGGGTGGGCAGCAGATGTTTTCTCTTGACTTTATGAGAATGTCTGGAAGGTATCCTACTTGATTGATGTTCTTCCACATTATTGCTTACTGCCTAGACATTTTGTCCTTACTTTTTTTTTTAACTTCCCTATCTAGCCTTTTAAAGCGTGCTTCCAAGATTAAATAGCTGTCTGATTCCAAAACCAAATAGCTAAAAATTATTTTCCCTTGTTCTGCAGAATGCCAGTGGGGTTGAATGCTAAATGCAAAAAAATTACAAAACCAAAATTTCCAGAACTATTTGACAGGTTTTAAGACCTGCTGAGAGGGCAGCTCTGTATAGCTTTTGTCCAGAAGGCTGAGAGGGTCCTTTGTTACTAGGTGCCAAGGTTCATCAAACAAAGCTGCATCGGAAGAGCCCATAAATCTGCTTAAAGCATGGAGGAAATAGTTATTTCATTCTGTCATTATCAGAAAACTTTATCATATTTTTACTGGAAGCTCATAGTTGCATAATGACAAGGGCTCAGTGCTCCTTATTATTTGCATTATACTGTATCAGGACTTAACCCTTCAACACACGCTAAATGTGACAAACTACAGAATCTCAATATCTACTTCAGGGCAACCTAAAGGCACATCAATTTAAAAAGAAAGGAGTCATTGTTTTCAACCAAGAGATCCAAAAAGGTAAGAAACTTGGTCTGAAGACAAGTTTTTCTGGTAATCACCATTTGTACAAAACCTCTTGGAACATGGAGTGGGCACTGGAGACTGAAGCAATGGTAAGAAAATACGCTTCAAAAAACCTGAAAGAAAAGAGGAAACTTGGCCAAGGTAGAAGTAGAAAATACTTTATGGACTAAGTAGGAAAAAAAGTGCTGAATATTCCTTGTTTTTGAAATCTTGGGTCGGACATAGGGCAGTAGATTCAGTTCTTTTCTCCCTGAAATATCGAGTCATGCCCTCCATTCCATGGATTAGCACTCCTTTTTTGTAGACTTGGGAGTTCCACATCTATGTAACAAAGACTAAATGCAAAGCAGGAACTTGTTCAGTGGAAATAGAATTTTTTTCATTCATCTACCACTGGCTTGTTTTTTGTTCTCAAAAGATTGTTGTTTCTTTCACTGCCAGATATGTACAGAAAACCTTTGCTCTCCTTTTATCTCTTCTTGTTATTTACTGTCTCACTTTTTCCTACTTCAAATTTATTTTGTCTTTTTCAAAATTTCTGTTTAACCATATCAACCACCTAGATACAAAAGTCCTTGAAAATAAATTATTATTCCTCCAAATGTTGTGCTGAAAATTATCTAGATTAATTCTGGAAGTCATAACTGTAACAAGAAGCAACGCTGAAAAACTCACCCAGAAAATTTAATCCCCCAAAGTTAGGGAATGAGTAAATACTGAGTGTGGAGGATATAGAAAGGCAGCATGAACAAAAATAGCAACATAATGTACTACTGCTATAACATATAATATATTAAATAAGATACTATACATACAATATATATCATTGTATAGAGAAGAAAATATATAATGTATAATCATATATAATTGTGTACATAAGTATATAAATTAAATATGTAAAATAACATACGTGAAATAACATTTTTTTTCCCTTCTGAAATTAAGCTGGAAGGTTCTATGTACAGGAAAATAACACACTTGTAGCTAACTGTTCTTGATCCTAACTTTTCTCCTAGACTGGGAACCGTTTCAGCGGTTTCATTGCACAAAGTTCATAATTTGCTTCTGGTTCACTACACAGATCTGCACAGCCTCAACTGCCAGAGTAAGTTATAGTAACAGTAGTAATTACTATACCCTAATTTTGAAATATATAGTAACTTGCAGAAACAATGCTAAGAAAGGATAGAAAAACATTGTTTTTATTAAGGTAGATTTCAGATATAAAATCACAGAATAGTCTGGGTTGGAAGGGATCTTAAAAATCATCTAGTTCCAACCCCCCTGCCATGGACAGGGACATCTTTCACTAGACTGGCTTGCTCAGAGCTCCAGCCAGCGTGGCCTTGAAAACTTCCAGGGATGGGGCATCCACAACTTCTCTGGGAAACCTGTTCCAGTGTCTCACCACCCTCACAGTAAAGGATTTTTTACTAATATCCAGTCTAAACTTGCTTTTTCAGTTTGAAGCCATTCCCCCTTGTCCTGTCACTACATGCTCTTGTAAATAGTCTTCATATTTCTTTTAGGCTCCCTTCAGGTACTGGAAGGCTGTCATTAGGTCACCCCAAAGGCTTCTCTTCTCCAGGAAGAACTGTCCCAATTCTCTCAGCCTTTCTGCACAGGAGACTCGTTCCATCCCTCTGATCAACTTGGTGGCCTCCTCTGGACTCACTCCAACAGGTCCTTGTCCCTCCTGTTCTGGGCAACCCAGAGCTTGATGCAGCACTGCAGGTGGGGTCTGACAGAGCAGAGCAGGGGGGCAGAATCCCCTCCCACCCCTGCTGCCCACACTGCTTTGGATGCAGCCCAGGACACGTTTGGCTTTCTGGTCTGTGAGTGCCCATGGCTGGGTCATGTCCAGCCTCTCCTCCACCACCACCCTCAAATGGTGCCTTCAGTGCTGGGCTGCTCTGATCTATTCATCCCCCAGCCTGTGTTGGTACTGAGGGTTGCCGTGACACTGGTGCAGTGCCTTGCACTCGGTCTTGTTAAACCTCATGAGATTGCCATGGGTGCACTCCTCTTACTTGTCCAGGTCCTTCTTGCATCTTGTCTTTCAGATGTAGCAACAGCACCACTCGGTTTGGTGTCATCAGCAAATTTGGTGAGGGTGTACTCAGTCCCTTCATCTGTGTCATTAATGAAGATTTTAAATAACACTGCCCCACTAAGGATCTGTGAGGGACACCACTTGTCACTGATGTCCATCAGGACTCTGAGCCATTGACCACTACCCTTTGGATGTGACCATCCAACCCTAAATGGCTGCCCTCAGGGACAAGGACATGAAATAGACCTGGTAGATCATTAAGGAACTAATCCCTAGAGCACAAAAATTAGCAATCCCCAGGAGTAAAAAATTATGCAAGAAATGCAGGAGACCGGCATGGTTGAGTAGGAAACTGCTGGTCAAAATAAAGGGAATGCACACTGAAAACAAGAATAGGTGACCTCAGAAGCATAGGAAGTTCAGTTGTGTAGGGATGGGGTGAGGAAGGCCAAGGCAAAGCTGGAACTGAACCTATCAAGGGATGCAAAAAATAACAAGAGGTGTTCCACAGATACATTAGGCAAAAAACAAAGGTCAGTGAAGGAGTACCCCCCTGATAATGCTGGACAACTGGTAACAATGGATGAGGAGAAGACTGAAGTAATCAGCATTTTGCCTTAGTCTTCAATGACAACCTCTCTTCTCACGTCTCTCAAGTGGAGGTACAGCAGGATGAGGACTGAGGGAGCAAAGTCCCCACGCTAAGTAAAGATCAGGTTTGTGACCATCTGAGGAGCCTGAATGTATGTAAGTCCATGGAATGTGATGAGATACATTCCAGAGTCCTGAGCAATTTCGCTGATGTAGCTGCCAAGCCACTGTCCATATTTGAAAAGTCACAACAGTCATGTGAGGTCCTGGGTGACTGGAAAAGGGAAAGATTGTACCCATCTTTGCAAAGGTTGGAAAGGAGGACCCTGGGCACTACAGCCCAGTCAGCCTGCCCTCCGTGCCTGGGAAGATCCTCAAACAGATCCTTCTAGAAGCTGTGCTAAGGCAGAGGGAGAACAGGAAGGTGACTCGAGACACTCAGCATCTGATGACTCTTCATCAAAGATGAGTCTTCCTGACCAAGCCAGTGGTCTATGATTGAGTGATTACATCGGGGGACAGGGGAAGGGCTACATATGCCATTTTTCTGGACTTTTGTAAAGCTTTTGGACACAGTCCTGATAACATCATTCTCTCCAAATGGAAGAGAGATGGATTTGGTAACTGGACTGTTAGATGCATAAGAAAGTGGTTGGATGGTCATATCCAGAGGGTAGTGGTCAATAGCTCTATCAAGAGATAGGTATATCAATGGCTTATATCAGGAAATATGCTTTTTATCTGCTGGTTAAGTGTATGGTAAACAACAGACTCAAATCACATAGAATAAAATATGTACATATAAAAATATATACTTTCAAGTAGAATTTGAAAGGAGGAATACTGTCTGTCCTCATTCCAGATTTGTTATATTAACACATAAGATGGTGTTGCAAGGGGATTCTAATGCCTGAAGAACACAAAATGTTACAGATAAAACATCTCCCAAGCACTGTAAGAAAGCAAGACACCCAGGGAGCTACTGTAATTGGCACTGCTGCTGAACAGCCAGGTATCCCTTCTGAATACCTGTGCACTTCGACTGGAAGAAGACCAAGCAGAGGCAGCTACCTGCACAGGCAGAAAATGTCCTCATATGACTTTCATTGCTAGACCTGTTCCAGAGCTATGCTGGGTAAGACTGGACCAGGTTAAGAAATTGAATTAATTCATTAACTATTTAGTGCATAATTACAATAATACTTTTAGTTCTCCTTGTTCACCATTCCATCATTACTAGTTTAATCACTTTTGACATTTTTACACAATATATATTTGTCATGGTTTCAAAATAGTATTCCCCTATTTAGTGTTCCCAGTGAAGCACTCAAAACTATGCACTGCTTGCTCACTACCCTTCTCCACCTCCTTGTGGGGGTGGCTGGAGAGCAGAATTGGAGGTACAAAGGGTAAAGATCACGGGCTGAGATAAGCACCATTTACTGGAAACAGCAAATGGAATAAGAAATCAAACAGTAACAGCAACAATATTAATAACAGTGCATGAGAGACAAGCCATTTGAACATGATTGCTCACCACACAGAGACCACCCAACAATATCCCACTACCCCTAAGCCACCCAAACCAGAAGGGCCCCTTCCCTTCCATCACAGAAAATTATGTAAGGTGGTATAGAATAACTTCCATGTCCTAGCCATGCTTCCTCCTGGCTATTGCAAAAATTAACGCTGTCCTGGCCAGAACCAGGACAATATTGAATTCATATTTTCTGCTAATAGCAAGTGCCCGTGTGACATTAAATGCCCTTGCTCTGATTCAGAATTTTTTTATACTTTTTGAGATTTCCTGTCGGGGCAATCCATTGACCATTTTAGACTTCTAGACACAATTTCCTTTCAAAAAGAGAGAATGATCAATAAAAGATAAATAAATTGAGCTGGTCCTGATTTTTTTCTTGCAGAGCAGCTGCTCCATCACATGACTCTTTCAATCCCCCAGTCTCTGAGTTTTCCTTAATTCCACTACCTACTTCTTGCAATGGAGAAAACTACAATGGAAATTGTACCTACAACTCACAGGCTTATTTAGATTTAGACCCAACCAGATGTGTCTGAGCTGTCTTCAGCACCCTTTTGGTGATTGTCAACATCAGATTGCATTTCAGCTGCTATAGCACAACTGGTTGTTAGACTCATCAGTGACAACTTTAGAACTCCCTTTTGAGCTGTAAGTTTGAGTTAAGCATTATAAAAGCATCTAATTGTTTCTTAGTGTATTTTGCATTCTGAGTCGAATCATTATTTTGGTGCCGAATTTTCCTATGCTTCCTCAGTCAAACATAATAAACTCCCACAAACACCTATTTTATTGAATGAAATACCTCTTCTGTGGTAGCCTTCATCTTTGGCCTACATTTCATGAAAAGCCATTTGTTTAAGTTCAGCGGTAGTGGTTTTCCAGAAAGAGAAAAAGACAAAATGACAACAAAAAAGCTCTTTAATACAGAATCAGTTTTCTTCATATAATACATATAATAACAAATTTTCTGGTTATTAGCTCTCTTCCAGGGAAGATTTACCCTCTTTTTATTTACAGAGGATTTTAATACTTTAATATAGTGCTGAATGCTGTTCTAGACGTCATACAACATTCATCTAATATGTGTTCACTATTAAAAAGAGCCTGAAATAACACTGTTTTGGATTCACTTGGCAAAATGAGGCAGTTGGAATTAAATAAAAAAATACAGCGAAATTTTAATATTATTGTTTAAAAGCCTTGGAAGAGCGAAGTTTTTCAGAAGCAAGAGCTGGCATTATTCTATAGAATCCAAACTAAAAACTGAACAAAAACTAGATAAGGAGACTTCATCTTTTACAGTAAGAAAACTCACTTGACTCACTAAAGAGTCTGTAATACCACCTGAACTTACTTGATTATAGTCATATAGAAAATTGGAAGACTGAGAATTTAGCAATTAACTAAAAGGTATATATGGTTGATAGCATTTATAAAACACCAAGAAAAACATCCCATTTTCACAAAAAAAGTAGTATTTTTCAGAATTTTAGGCAAGGACAAACCCATTTTCACAGCAGTAACAACTTACCGAAACATTTGCCCAACTCAGAAAATGAAGCACTCTGGCATCCAGCCAGACTTAGGCTCATTGTTTGAAAAATGTTAAAGGACAAAATCCAGCATCACATTCAGTGCATGTGGAGGTAGGAGAGGACATAGAATAAAGGAGTGGGAGTATAGAAATAGAAGATTAGGAGAACAGAAATACAGGAGTAGGAGTAAATAGAATAAACTGTCCTTGTTCTAAGCTGGTATTTATTTAATGGTACCTAAGAATTGCCTAAACAGATTTTTTTGATCAACAAGTAAGGGGTTTTTTTCCCCCTGGATTTTACTGCCAATAATGTCACAATCTGGAAGTAGATTGTTCTTTTCTCACTCATTTTTCCACTGTTCTGCTCAACATCATTTCATGGCCTTTTTCCCCTGCTTTCAGCTTAACCCAGTTTCAGTTTCAGTCTAAAGAAGTCATAAATGAATCTTTGTACTGGCAGAGAAAATTATCAAAGAGGAATCCAATCCAGTGCAATCCTTAATACAAATACAGGCTTGGCAGAGAATGGATCAAGACTAGCCCTGCCAAGAAGGACTTGGGGGTGGTGGTGAATGCTGACATGACCCAGCAATGTACACTTGCAGCCCAGAGCAAGCAACCATGTCCATCCCTTCCAACCCAAGCCATTTTATGATTCTGTAATTCCAGGAATGGCATTTCTGTGTGTTCTCCAACATGTGTTAACTCCTGAATATAAATTCACTGTATGAAAAACCTTTTGGTGTATTTTATGTAACATTATTAGTATGCTATATTATTTCTTTACATTATTGAGCACTGATTGCCTGCAAATTCAGATCTCCAACTTGCAAGAAACACTTGCAAGAAGGTACAAACCATACTGACATTGTTTCTGATGCTGTTTTAAGATATAATGACATAGCAATGCTGGACTTTTTAGCCATTATTTAAATTATTTAGCTGTTGGATATAGTGCCTTTTACATTTTATGCTACCACATGAAAAGTCTAACAAAGGCTCAAGTTTCACTGTGGCATGTGGACTAATGCACCCATGCTGTATGTGGTGTGTTGACCTTAGCTGGCTGACAGACACCCAACCAACCCAGGTGCTCTTTCACTACTCTTACACACAACAAGGGAAAATAAAATAAGATTGAAAAGCTTATAGGCTGAGATAAAGACAGAGTGACAGCTTACTAATTATTATCATAGGTAAAACAGACTCATCTTGGGAAATATTAATTTTCTTGGTGGCAAGAATCAAAGACACTTACCTACTCCTTTTCTTCTCAGCCTCAACTTAACTCCTTCATTCCCAACTGCCCTTTATCCTCCCACACCAAGTTGCATGAGGTTCTACCAGTGCCTCTATGATTATTGGGAAAATATAGGTCATACAGGATTCTCATTCTTGAAAGATTTTGAAGCTTCTGAAAAGTCAGAACAAATTCAAAAATATTATTTCTAATTGGCCATTGTTCTGGTTCTAGCCAGGACAGGATTAAATTTTGCAGTAGCCAGGAGGAGCATGGCTAGACACAGAGGTTATTCTCTATCACCTGATATCACTGACAGGGCAGGGTGAAGGGACTCTTTTCTGGCAACACAGGGTTTCTTCCAGTTGAGAAAATGTAGCAGAAGCCACCCTGTGTTGTTTATTGTCATGGGGTCTGCAGTGAGCATTTTTGTATGTGAATCATTCTCTTTTGTACACTATTATTAATATTGTTGCTGTTACTGTTTGTTTTCGTATCTCATTGCTGTAAATTGTTCTTAACCCATGATTTTTGCATTTTTGTGCCTCCAGTTGGATAAAAGGGAAGGGGAGAAGCATATGTTTTTCTTTTTTTTAGTGGGAATACTAAACTGGGGAATACCACCTCTTAGCCAGGACTGCCATATATCTTTAAAGATAACTTATTATCTGTATAACAGAGCGAATGGGTATCTGCTGGAACAGCATCCCCAGAGACAGTATAGAGCAATTGGTACTGGAAGTCAATACTGCCCACTGTATTTCTAGCCAGGTTAGAAGAGCAAAGCAAACTTAGAAGTAGAGTGAATGAAACATATACAAAGTAAACTGCAGTAACAGCCTGGTTTTTTATATAAAATATTTTTGGACAATGAGTTACATACAATTGCCATCACAGTTGTAAGTAAGAGATCATGCTGCTAATGACTCTGTGCTTACCCCAAAGAGTACAAGATGAGAATATCCTGCACTGAGTAGTCAACAGAATCTATATTAATTTCTCAAGTGATGGTTTCATTAAAAAAAAAAAAAAAGTGAGAGAAAGCAAAGCTAGAGCTGGGAAGATGCATTGTAGAGATGTGCAAGTATGCAATCGTGAGAAGAGTGGGAAAGAGTAGTAAGACAGAAATGAATCAAAGCACCTGAAAAGTGGTTTGAATGAAATGGTTCTTATCATATTAAGTAGATAACAACATGACATCATTCCACTGTCACAACATGACATCATTGTGAAGACTACACTGATGCTGTCTAACCCAAGATCAAATGTTCTCCTCTGCCATGTTTCAAAAACTCCAAGAAATGGCATGCCTATTCGGAACCATATTTGCTTAACAATCTTCCATCATATTTCAGTCTTTCTTTACAGGTAGGTTTTCTTTCTAACTTTAGGTTTTATTAATCAAACTAATTGACAGACTAGTATTCAATTTTGTGGAAAATCAACAACTTTAATATGGAGGATGATGTGTTTTTTTCAGGGAGGTAATAATAACTGTTCAACTTCTATTTTTTTTCTCATGTCTGGTAATGGGAGATATTCCTATCTTGACTCAAACTAATCAAAGTTATTATCCATGCTGATGATGCTATTGTAATTTACTGGACAGAGAAAATGCCTTTCTGCACTGCCAAAATAGGAATGCAAGCACTTAACAAAGTCACTGTGCTTGTACATATGTGTTCATACATTTTCTTGAACAGCAGAAAGATGCTGAATTGGGGGTTTGGCTAATATTGGGTAGCTAATTTTATTGATCCAAGTGACTATCTAGGTTCAAAAAAACAAATACAAATTAAAAGTTATGATTAAATACCTTGGAAATGGATTCTAAAGAAGACATAGACCTGGGGCAGAAAGTCCTGATGAATTCCTGTGTCCCCTCCGTGGTGAATAAACACCCCATGAGCAAACACTTTAGGCTGGAACATAAAAAAAGCCCCTGACCATTCAAACAGTCAGATATTAGGTTCCGCTTCCAGCAGTGGAAGCAAAAATGGTTTCCTATAAATTTGAGCTCCATGTTATTTATGAAGGTGGTAACACTGAATCCCCAAAAAGATTGCACGAAGTTTAGTAATTTGCTCTGGGAGAGGAAAGTGTGAGTTTGAATCCCAGGTTGAAGTCTGCGGCTAGTAGCTCATTTCTAACCGGTTTATTTTTTTTCTTTTTATAAGTAAGGACATGAGATGTGTATCTTCCAATGAAGGCATGCACATAGCTTGCTAGATTTTATATTAAAACATTGGCATTCCCTGACGGGCAGGAGAACATCTCTTACCACAGAAGAATTAACTCGACTCTGCACAGAAATCTGGCTGATCCAAATACTAGAAGGAGGAGAGGCGTGGCCTCACTTTGGCAGCCTAGAAAGTGTATTAATAGCAGAATTATTATCAGAACTTCAGTCTCAGAGAAGATGGCAAGAATTAAGATAAGCAGAGCTATTTGCAACTTTCTTGAGCAGATCAGAGGCATACGAACGTGGAAAAGGCTGTTTTGGGATGGTTTTAAGAGTATAGACAACGGGTAAGAAGGAGGAGCCTCTTGCTAGCCCGGTCTGTGTCGGTAAGTTCGACATGTCTGATGTGGACGTGGTGGCGCCCGCTCTGAGGGGGGAAGGGGAGCAGCACCCCCCTGCCGCCCCCATTGTCCCCCGCCAGTGGTGCACCTGCCACCGCCACCTCTGCCCGCCGCGCCTGTGGCGGCAGCAGCGGAGACAGCCGAAGNCAGGCCCGGCCCGGCCAGCGCCGGGGCTGGGGCTGGGGCTGCGCGCCCCGGGCCGCGCTTCGCCGAGGGAACACCGGGGACCGGCGGAGCAGCCCCCGTTCAAAGTCAGCGGGCTGTCTCCCGTACTTCCGGCTCCTCCGAAGATGAAACGGAGGACAAAGCTGCTGCAGCCACTGGAGTGAGAAGGAAAAGGGGAAAAGCAGCCCGGGAGGCCACAGAAGCACCCGACCCAGTAGCAAAAAGAATCTAAAAAGGAGGTATCAGAAAGAGAGGAGCCTGCCATACAAGCACCTTTAAGCCAAGCTGTTGGGAATCAAGGTGTGATTTACATAAAAACACCGTTTTCCCTCGTAGAGCTGCAGCAGTGGAAAGCCTCAGTTGGACGATAATAAAGACAATCCAGAGAAGGTAGCTAATCTTCTTAGTAGGGCTATTAACACACAAAACCCAGACTGGAGTGATCTGAATGTAATGCTAGACACATTACTAGATGAAACAGAAAAAGAGATGGTTAATAAGGCTGCTATATCTGCTGTATAGACTCTAATTACAGCTGGAAATCTTCAAGGGCTAGTTAACGATATTTTTCCCTTTAGCTGACCCAGGGTGGGACCCTAATGTGGCAGAACAAATGACAAAATGTTCTCAGAATTGGATACTATTTGGCCTAAAACATGCTATCCCTAAAGCAGTGAATTGGTCTAAATTATATGAAGGCACAAAAAACTGGAAATGAAACCCCTACAGATTTCCGTAATAGTCTTACAGAGGCTGCATGAAAATACACAAATCTGGACCTCAAGGCACCTGCAGAGCAGGTCCACCTAGCTTATTTGTTTATAGGCCAATCTGCAGATGACATAAAAAAAAGCTACCAAAGATGGATGAAACACATGACATAGGTAAATTGTTGAATACAACCTGGAATGTTTATCAAAATAGAGATTCAACAGACAGGGATAGATGCCAGCAGAATAAAAGGAGTGATCAGGGAAAGTCATGTAATGTATTGAAAAGGAGTACTACTCCTCTAGACAAAGATCAATGTGTTATTGGCAAGAAAAAGGGAGGCTGGAAGAACGAGTGTCTGATGCTGTCAAAAAGGACACCCCCCAGCACCTGAATTAGCTGTGAATGGGAACTGACAGGGACTGAAGGGACTATCTCCCCCAGCAGAACCTTCCAGTTGTAGCTAAGCTAGGGAAAGATGATGCTGAATTTCTGGTAAATATGGGAGAACATATTCTGCATTAAATACTTCAAAAGGGAAACTGAGTCAAGATACTGTAAATGTGATCAGTGCTACAGGGCCTTCACAGGGACAGTGAAACAAGGCCTTTCTTCTGACCTTTAAAATTTGAGCTAGGAAAACACTGGGTGACTCACCAATTCCTTTATATGCCAAACTCCCCACAGCCATGATTGGGTAGGGATTAATTGGAGAAATTAGAAGCAGAAATTTCATTTGCCAAAGAAGGTGTGAGTGAAAGTTATAATTCCTGAAACTAAATTTGTTGAAGCAGCTGCTATTTTCATACAGGAGAATTATGGAGAAATTCCCAAAGAAGTTGAAGATGCTGTCATTCCAATATTGTGGGCCAATGATTTTCCTGGGACATCCAAAAGAGCTGAGCCTGTTAGTATTACACTCAAATTAGGGACTACACGTGTAAGGCAGAAACAATACTCTTCGAAGTTAGAAGGCCACAGGGGATTGGCATCTATAACAGAGAAGTTCTTTAAATTTGGGTTATTAGTGGAATATGCATACAACACACCCATCCTTCCAGTGAAGAAGGCTGATTCTAAGAGTTATCGATTAGTGCAGGATTTAAGAGAAATTAACAAAGTAACAGAAGATATATACCCAATTGTAGCAAAACCTTACATTCTTTTGACCATGCTGACAGATGAATTAGGGTGGTTCACTGTTTTAGATCTCAAGGATGCCTTTTTCTGTATTCCTTTGCATAAGGATAGCCAAGAACTCTGCTTTTGAGTGAGATAATCCTGAGACAGGAAGGAAAACCCAGCTCACCTGGACAGTTCTACCCCAGGGATTCAAAAACACCCCAACAGTATTTGGAAGCCAGCTTACAAAGGAACTGGAGGAGTGGAGAAGACAAGAATCAGGAGAGGTTATTCTTTAATATGTTGATGATATCTGAATTGCAGCTGGAACGCAAGGTGACTGCATTCAACTCACTGTAAGTCTGTTGTACTTTTTGGCACTAAGTGGGTATAGAGTCTCAAAAGAGAAAGCACAGGTGCCAGGGAAACAGTAGTCTACCTGGGGCTAGAAATCTTCTGTGGGCATCAACAATTCAGCAGAGAACAGAAAGTAATCATCAGCCGTCTTCCAGAGGCACACACTATGACAGAGATGCAAGCCTTCCTGGGAATGATTGGTTGGTACCACTTACGGATATCAAATTATGGACAACTGGTAAAACCTCTGTATGGAGTCCTTAAGGCAGCCAAGAAGGGAACCATCATGCAGACAGAGAATGCAAGGGCTGCATTGAAACGTAACATTCTTTATGTTAGCCCCAGCTCTGGGGCTGCTGGACCTAACTAAGCCTTTTGAACTCTTTACATATGAGCAACTGAATGTTGCTCTGGGGATGCAGCGCCTTCGAGATCAATGAAGGGCTAGGGCCTACTTTTCAAAACAGCTAGACAATGTTAGTCAAGGGTGGCCTGGATGTTTGAAAGCTGTGGTGGCTACTGTCATCCTGACACAAGAGACCTGTAAATTCACCCTAGGGCAGCACAAATTCAAGTATGTGCCCCATGCAGTGATCACTGTACTGGAACGAAACGGGGGACTCTGGCTATCTTCTAGCGGAATGCTGAAGTATCACTCCGTGTTATTGGAATGGGATGATGGGATTACTCTAAAAACATCTGTTGTAAATCCTGCAATGTTTTTGTCATATATATTAATTTACAACATGCCTGAGCATGATTGTTTACAGACAATAGAAGAGGCCTATTCCAGCAGACCAGACCTGAAGGACGTACCTCTGGAGAATCCAGATGTGAACTGTATACAGATGGAAGTAACTTCATGAGAAGGGGTAAGCAAATGACAGGCTATGCAGTGACAACCAGGATAAGGTGTTTGAGGCAAAGACCTTGCCATCAGATGTATCATCACAGAAGGCTGAATTCATTGCACTGACAAGAGCTCTAGAACTGAGTGAGGAGAAGAAGGTGAATATATGGACCAATTCCAAATATGCCTTTAGTGTTGTCCATGCCCATGGAGCAATTTGGAAGGAGAGAGGGCTGCTAACTGCTCAAGGTAATGAAATTAAGCGTACTGAACAGATCCTCACGCTCCTGCAGAGTATTTGGAAGCCTTCAGAGGTAGCTATTATGCATTGCAGAGGTCATAAAAAATGGAAAACAAGTCCCAAACTGGGAAAATTGCTTTGCTGATGAAACCATGAGTTAGGGTTGGCTCCATGATTTGCATGGGACTTTAGTCCAAAATGTATTCAAAGCTCTTAATAAGAACAATTACTGGATTTCTACTCAACTGCCACCTTTAGATGGGAGTGGTAACTGGCCACTGATTGGCATTTTAATGGAAGCAAACCCTAGTGAAAGGTGGGAACAAGTCAGTAAGACTTCTGCTTCCTATACCCCTGAGCAGCCTAATAGAACATGGGAATGGTACAGTTGCCTGTGCAGTTATAAATGCCACAGAAAAGGCCATTCTTCCTTCATATTGCCATAAGACCAGATTAATGGAAAGAATAAGCTCAAGAACTGTGAGGAAAAATGGAATTCACATCAGGAGACTAGTTCAACCACACAGGACAGAGTGGTGTTGGATATGTGACAATAAGGCCTGGAAAATCCTGCCCATAGATAAAGCTCAGGTTTGTGCCCTTGGGGCTGTAATTCCAAATACAACAATATTTAATCATGCTGAAAATCCAGATGGGAGGAGGAAAAAATCTATTAACCCCCTCAATGAATCTCGTTGAATGTTTCCATAGTATAATCAGAACTCTCATTCGCTCTTTAAGAATAGTCAGGCCAGAGAGGGCAGTTATAAACATCTCAGCCATTATCAAACATATTGAATGGCAGACTGTAGATACAATTTTGGCCTTACAGGAAGAAGTCCATGGTCTGTCTCATGGTTGTGCAGAACAGAATAGCTCTCAATGTCATACTGGCTGCACAAGGAGGTATATGTGCTATTATTAATACCACTTGTTGTTCTTATGTGGACTAGAGTGGAAGAATTAGGAAGGATTTGGCTGAAATTCAGGACCAGACTCAAATTTTACATAAAGTAGCTTTCAGAAATAACACCTTAAACTTTGACTATATCTATATTAGATAACCCTTACCTAATGGTTGCCAAACGGGGCCTGGATAAAAGAAGTGTTCATAGTAGCTGTAGTTATAGTTGGCATCTGTATAATAACTAGTGGGATAGCCGGTTGTGTAAACTGGTGCTGTGGTTAAATACAGAGTAGAGACTAGACAAGGTAGAGTCTTGTTAGTCTCTAAAAAGGGGGTAAATTGTGCCATATTGACTTTTGTATTCTGTATTCTTTACACAAATATTTGTAGATCTGTAGTCTACTATTGTAACTTAACTTCAGTATTTTCCTAGGCAGAAGGACAAAACACATTCCAAGACCCCTATGCTATGTCTCTCCTTAGAAAACAAGATTGAGACCAGCTCTTCAAGACATATTTTTTATAAACAGAGTTTAGGCCTCATCTGAGGGGAAGGATTTACAAGGTACTGGAGCTGGGGAGCATGACTTCACTGGATGTGCATCTAATTGGGGATTCTTGTCAGATATGCTAACTTGCAAAATCTATAAAAACTGTACATGCCTTATGCAGGGTGTGCATCTCCAGCGTTTTCCAGCTGATGAACTGTGTACCTAAGGATCCTTATATAAAGGTAACCCCTTTTCATCACCCTGTGTCTGGCTTATGTTTCTAGGACCAGAGAAAAAGGCATCAGTACATGCTAAAAGGATAGCAAAAAAATGAATAGCCAAAAGCAAAGTAGATCCCAAATTTTCACCGAGGAAACAATATCCTGAAACAAACAAGTCGTATTTGCTTAGTAACATGGGAATTGATAACTGATGGTGACCTTTTACTAATAGTGATGGATGTAAATGTAAAGTGAGTTACTCTCTTATGGGAAGTGTGGCTGATGTTTTCTCCAAACTGAGTTCTACTCCTTTCTAGGTGGTCTACAAGAATAGAGGGAAGGATTTGATATGGCAGAGGGAAGGAAACATACCTGTAGAGAGAACTTCTGTGGTTGAAATACCTGTATTACACAGGCACAAAGCACACAGGGCTTTGCATATGAATTTCTCTTACAACTACTATCCATTAGGACTGGAATCCCAATGGTCTGGACACTAAATAGAATTATAGAAAAAAGGAAATATACTCCTGAAGTATTTATGCTTGTGGTCTGTCCATATACATGCCAAAACAGATCTGGTGCTAAAGCATAAAAATATGCAACATAAACAGAGCAGTCAAATAGGACTGCTAATGGAGACAAAATGGGAATGTAAGATGGGAATGGAGACAAAATAGGAATGGGAGATTAAACAAACAGTATGATCTACATTTTATAACACAGAATTCTAGCAACAAATAATACTCCCAGCTCAACGCTAAAACTGGCTCTTCTCAGCATGGTCAGCTGTTTGAAGTACTATATCCAATGTAAGCCTCCATGTAGGACTTGATAAATCTTTTGTGAAGACCATGGAGCTGGATTTTTTTTCAATTCATAAAGGAAAAGACAGAACAATAGTAATCATTAAGGTGAAAGAAGATTAACTGAGCACATAAACAGGAAAATAGAATTAAAACTGCAGTTAAATTGAACTTCACTTGATCACAGAATCAATTTGCTTAATCAATCATCTGAGATTATCAAATCCAACTTTTGACCAGACACCACCCTGTCAAGTAAATCATGGCATAAAATGTCCCATCCAGTTTTCTCTTAAACACCTCCAGGGATGGATGACTCCACAATCTCTCCAGGAAGCTTGTTTCAGTGCTTAACAACTCTTTCTGTGAAGAAATTCTTCCTAATGTTCAACCTGAACCTCCCCTGGTGCATGCTTCAGATTATCCTCTCATCCTAGTTGCCTGGGAGAAGAGGTCAACCTCACCTGGCTACAGCCTCCTTTCAGGTAGTTCTAGGAAGTGATAAGTCACCCCTGAGTCTCTTTTTCTCCAGGCTAAGCAGCCCCAGATCCCTCAGGTGCTCCTCAAATGACTTACCTCTAGACTCTTCACCAGCTTCATTGCCCTTCTCTAGACAACGTAGGGAACAGATAAATTGTGAATGATATGAGGGTAAAAACAAATGTCTTCATGAATTTTGGAATGCTGTCTCTCTAATGACACATCAAAGTGGCATCAAAAATCACTTTGGTTTACTGGTTTATTTTGCTGTGAACTATCACAAAGGAGCAATGTGATCCTTGAAAAGAGTGCAGGCAGATACTGTATTGGGGTCCTTGCAGAAGACAATTAATCTGAGGAGCTGATCTTGAAAAGGCCACGTTTCTCCTATTGGAACTTGCACTTGAGAATGCCATATGTTATTAATATGATTTGTAAATTACAACATATGCTTGAGAAAGGTAAAATGTATAGGGATCAAGGGATGGAATGTATTGATCCTGACTGGGAGAGCAGCGTACACTGCAACTAACATGGGATGGTGCAGGCAGCTGCCTGCAGACAGCTCCTGCTCAGCACGGCCATGATACCTCCTGCATGGACTTGCCTTTAAACAGACGTGTTTTCTTGTAAGGAAGTTAAAGATGACCTCAAATGACTGAAAGGGTGAGTTTCTTCCCCCAGACGGGATCTGCTCTGTGCAGCGTGCCATCGGAAAATCCACTGGGGCACTGTTCAATGCTGTATGGAGTGCCCAGCACCTGAGGAGATGTAACATGTTACTATCTGTACCCCTCTTTTTAGCCTGTCTTTTTGAAGCAACCTTATTAAGCCCTTGTTGTTGGGCCTTTCTCACTGAAATCTAGAAGGACCCCTGCACCAGTTCACTCTCACCCCACCCCACACCTCCAAGGAGAACAGATGGTATTTGGTGTTACCAGGCCAAAGAAATACATGCTTGCTTAACTACTTTTTGGAAATCAGAATGGTAAAAAAGGAAGATTACTTCATTAGAAGAATTTTGAATTCCATAGGGAAATTTAAGGAGAAGTACCAATACATATATGATACACTAGAGAGAATTTTGATGGTTTTTTTTGTTACAATGCTATGACCTTAAGGTTACCTAAAGAGACTAGCAGAGATTCTTTATGAGAATGGGTATAACAACACTTGAAATAATCAGCATATTAGTATTTTTCAGCTGTTAAAATAATGAAAGCACAGAACTCCAAATAAAGATCAGCCTATGTGCAAAGACAGGCCTTTTTTTCTGGAAAAAAAAGTAAGTCTTACTTAACAAAGAGATACTAATAAACAGATAAAAGTGCTTTGATCATGAGTAGTGATGATCATCTTGAACTCAGAAATTATATATTACAGACAAATCTGGCCATTATGAGATTAAACACTTTCAGTGAAAAGTATTTGTAATGTCAATCAGTATGTGGGTCAGAATTCTAATTCTTAAAGTACTCTTTGTTACTTGCAATGGTAATAATGTAGAGGAACTAAAAAAGTAGATTTACATGTAGTTATTTATTATAAATTGCAGTGGGAGTTCCCGAATCACTTACCTGAATAAATAACAGCTTTTTGAAAGCTATCTGGAAAAGTAAATTAAATTACTCACTCATATGAATGTGCCAATATTTAATAAGTTCTATGATCCACCAAATTCATGTAAAGGGAACAAGATTAAGTGTATGCATACATAAACAATAAATCATAGATTTGCATGGAAAACTTGGAAAATTATTGTATGTGAAGTTATACATTCTCATGCACATTATGCTATGAATGCCAAAAGCCTTGAGAGTACTGGAAAACAGCTTGGAAAACAACTTAAACACTCTGGTTCTCTCCACTGTTAATAGGACATTACCAGAAACTTAAAATGGTAGTTCTGTATTGTTAAATTTCTCTTCTATCTGACTGATATTTTTACCCATCAAAACAAAGTACAGGTTTTCCATCTTTTTGGATGGAAAAACAGTAGGGGGAGCTCAAAGCTTATTTTTTTTTTTCATAAATATAAGAGGTTTGAATATTCTATGTAATTCAAAATACAGCTACAATTACTCTCAACATGCAAACTAAAATTTAACCAGAGTTTCTTCTGAAAATTTCCCAGTTTCTTCAAAGTTTTAGTTCTGTTAAACACTCTTTATTCTGGAGTAAAAAAAATATCTTCTTGCTCTTTAAATATATAACCATCAAAACAAAACCAAAATTTCAGAGGATTTTTATTTAGATTCTATGTAAGGCAATGCAAACCCACAATTCAAAGTACAACCAAATAAGTAAGCAGTCCCATAGAAATACAGTACCCTGACAGCCCGCTTCACAATTATACCCATACCAGGATAATACATGGGTTTTTATCCAAATTGGTATTTAAACAATCTTAGCACTCTATCCAATTCTCTATATATGTCCAAAGCAGCATTTTCTAAGTGTTGAAAAGTCTCTATTCTCTGTCTCTGGGACAAATGAAACAAATGTTATCCTTTTCCCTACTAATGAATTTCTGTAATTCCCTGAAATATTATTATAGATTCACCAATCTTCCTTAAGAGTATAGAGCACTATCTAAATTCCATATTAACTGCAGGAGAATTTGATTAATAACAACAATCACCGCACTGCTACGATTAGCTGTGCATCTCTGGCATGAGAATTTTTTCCATTTCTGCCCAAACTCAAGTTCACAAGTCATCCCATACTGGTTCAGGAAACATATTATGTGGCCATCTGAGATTATAATTATATAAATGGAGGTTATAGGTATAACTAAAGTTATGTAACTGTAACTATAGTTAAAAAATGAGGCTTACAATTCAACCTACATTTTTACTTCAGTATGTAACTGAGTGCCTTGAATTCCTGCTTGATATTTCCTAAAGTATTAAATGGAAGCCAATTGTTTTTCTATCTTCCAACTCAGTTTTCTCTGTAACTTTAAATACTTCCATGGAAATACTACTTTTGTCAAGTGTTTTTGATGGTTTTACTTAAGACTTAATGAGGACCATTTTTTCTAAGTACCACAAGCTTTTCTAATAGATTTTCCTATAAAGAAAGAAAGATACCTCCCCTATTACTGTACTTCCACTTAGAGGAAAACACTGATCACCTGATGTCTTAAGATCCTTCTCTGCATTCACTTTAAAACCATAAATACTTGAAACAGTCTCCTGATGGACTTCTGCTATAATGTTTTTAAATTATATATATATCAATAAAAAGAATTTAATTGCTCATCTGAAAATGTAATTGACTAGGTCATAACTTTTATCATTATGTCACTTATCCCTCACACATTCCCTTATAATTTTCATTAGGAGATTTGGTAGTAATGTGCAGAATACATTGATGCTCCTATTAATACAAGACATGAAGCATATACAAAGTACAGAATTAATTCCTAAAGCTTCTAAATTCTTGCATTTAATTTGTGTGTAAATGGCATATTGAAAAGATAATTTTATGAAATGCTATTACATGCATGTGGGTATTTATTTTCTGTTCATCTTCACTGGAAAAATAATTTTTCACTTTCCATACTAAACTTGGGTACAAGATTGTGAAAAGTATTGAAGAATGCTTTGATTTTGGATTAGTCTTCCATTATGAAATTATGGGCAATGAGATAGTTATCCATGGTCCTTCTAGTGACGTACTTTGGATTGCAAGAAAATAACCTCACCTGATGCACTCTTTGGATGATGGAAAGATTTACAAATAATACTTTTCCATGAAATACCAAAAGAACTACCTCTGTCTGGATAATGTGTAACTCTTGCTTCCCTGTCCTGTGACACAATGAAAACTAAGATGGGAATGAGGGCCTATCAGTTTATGGTTTCTAATGGTTAGACTGTTTCTGAAATAGTCACAGAACAAACTGGAGGAGTCACATGATTACAATGTGTATGTCAAATATCTTAAAGGGAGCTCAGGGTCTGAAATTACTGTGTATGATAATGAAAAGCAGTGCAATTCCATTGAAAATTATAGACTTACTATGCTATGAAACTTAAATCAGAATTAGGAAGCATATATCTAAGAGTAGCCTGTAGGGGAAGAGTAAAAGCTGGAATAGAATATTTGAGGTCTTAGATAAATAATCCAAACATACAATGCCATTAACCCAGCAGAACATGAGAAGTCCTACTGATGGTAAATGAACTAGACATTATACAAGGTCTCTCTATAGGTTAATAAATATGTATGATTATATATATGAATAACTTACTTTGGACTTGCACAAAAAATAAGAAACTCATAAAGAGTAAAAGCCGCCTGGTTAAAAATTCAAGAAGCTGAAAGAAAAATGTGTTTGAATGTGACAAACATAATAAATGCACATAAAAGGTATTTTGACAAGAAATGATAGTTTTTCTATGACACCAAAATATGAATTTATAATTTATGCCACGGAGGTGGAAGACTAGTATCCCCCATACTATATCCTGGGCTGAACACTTAATCACAGGCTTTGCTGAAACTTTTGGGAGGAGATTTTAACATATTAAATGGTCAAATAATAAAAATACTAATAAGCCTGGATCCATAATTTGCATCCATTTCATGGTAACAGCAATACAATAGGACAAAAGTAATCAGAGAAACAGCAGGTACCAATAGTGAAGACTTAAGTATTGTTTCTCAGGGAGTGGCCATATTACTGTAGTATCAGCTCATACTCTACCAATTTATTAATCCAATTTGTCATGTAGCTATGTCAAGCATGGTGAGATTTGATGCTTTGCTTTGGGTTTTTGTTTTTTTTCAGCGTTGAAATTTATGATCCTGTTCCACCAGACTTGTGCAGAACAATACAGGAACAACTGGCTCATGCAGGTGATCCAGCAGCTTATTCCCACAGAACTGGTGGTCTGGATCACACTGTGCCTACCAGACGTTTTCCATGAGAAGGACTGAAGGGTCAACCGAAACTTTGTGAAAGACAATGTAAATCCTTAAATTAACAGCAAACTCTGGGAAAATACCCAGTCAAGCAAGCAACAAACCCTAACCAAAAAAATTCCCACCCAACACAATGCCCCAGGATCAGTTCCGCGCGCAGTGAAGGAGCCAAATCATGCGGCTGGCAGCCGGCGGGGCGGGGAGCGCTGTGGATGGACAGAGCGCGGGCTCGGCTCCCGGCGCGGCGCGCCCGGCCGGGGTGCCCGTCCCGCNCGACATGCAAACAGGTAGAAGGGAAGAAGTTTCTAAAATTCCACATAAATCAGATTAAAAAACCGGGGGGTTAACTCTTCGCTACTCATTAGCCTGTACCTTCACAGCTTGGCGGGCACCTTTTGCATTGAAATGAGTAACATTCAGAAGATAATTTGTCAAAACCACACACACTGGGAAAAATGGATATCAGTTGAAGGAAATTGCAAATACTGGATGATGTTACTAATTTAACAGCAGAGGAACAGCAGATACATTTTATTTGGTTTTGGGTTTTCTTTCCCGTAGGAAAAAAAACAAACAAACAAACAAACAAACAAACAAACACAAAAAAAAAAAAAAACAAAAAAAAACAACCCAAACAAAAACCTGATTAGAAGGCCATACTGGAAGGATAATTTGCTCAAGTCAGACACAAAGACAGCCTTTAAATTTACTGGAAACATTCACAAACAAGACTTGTGTGTACTTGTGCATAACACTGTGCAAATATCTTCTTAATGCACAATGGCAACCAAAAAGCACTCACAAGATATCCCATTGGTTAAGATGGGAGGCTTGCTAATTATGAAAATCCCATGATGTTGCTATACACAATCTTCTGTTTTACTGTCATGTGAGTACCAAGTTCAGATACCATTTGGAACCTGTCAAAACATCACAGAAAACCTGTCTTAGGCAGAAGAAAGAGAGAAGAGCGACAATAAATATCTTCAGGCATATGGAAGGAAGCAATTGAAAAATGGGATAGATTAGTGCAAAGAACGTTATGGACATGATAAAACAGTGGTAGTTTCCACTTTAAATCTTTACTGTCTTATGAGTAAGAATACCAAAGATGCAAGGTGTTTTACACTATCTTTTCTCCCTCTGTCAGTCTCATTTTTAATTTCCTGTGGCAGTAAGCAACATTAAAACGTCTCACAGGCAATGGGTTACTATGAGCCATGCACTGGAGACTACTTGGATAGAGGAATATGAGATTAGTGCTATAGGGAGGCTTATCAGAAGTATCTGACCAGGATTGGGTAACATTATGGATAGTATCTATGGATAATAATTACCTGTATGGGCAATAAACATTTCTGTCATTTACTGATAGTTGTTATTAGGATAAAATATTTATAAACAATCTTTCACATTTCAAAAGAAAAGCCAACCATTATGGAATTGAGGTCTGGAAAGAAATTTCCTCATAGGTTTATTATCATGTAATTGTCCATAATGGGGTTCTTCTGACTTCCACTAAGTCATGAAGCAAATTAGTAAAACAGTGTATAATAGCTATCAGCTGATGCCATATTCAGGACTAGATGGCTCATCCATTAAAAATCTGAAGACATTTTTTCTGTAAAGATTTGGAATCCAGTTATATCGATAGAGGTGGTACATACAGATTACAGGTATGATGTGGGGTGTTTTTTCTCATTAAAAATGCAAAATTAAATGACAGTTCTGCATTTGAGGTACATACTGTGTTCATGCCTTCTATACTGAGCATACAAAACAGCTAAGAAAGTTCAGTCCAACTTATTCTACTGCAGACTATTACAGTTTTTATCAGAACAGTGTGCCCTCAGTTTTGGAGAGGATATTGATTCAGTTTGCCTTAAAGTTGGAAACTCATTGACCCGTCCCTAACCTTTTTCAAGATATGATTCCTGGAGATGATTGCAGTGGATTTGGGCATCATGTACAAAATATCCAGCAAGTATTTCTTGTGAGCTTTACCACACATTCACCTTCACTCTTTTGGACTCTGGGATTTAGAAGAAAACTGTAGTATTTATCCCAAACACCCGGATAATTATTTTCTTGAAGTAACCTCCCCCTCTTTTTTGTTACTTCTTGTCTCTGTAATTCAGTGTTGGCACTTTAGAAATCTTAATTGCATGTAATATTAATGCATCTGGGACCAGAACAATGCAGGTGAATACACACATAGACGTATATACATACAGGTTTTAAAAGACAGACTATGTCTTGAATGAAATATAATCTATTCTTAATAGCTGGAACTACCCAATTTTGACTAAAAGTCATTGACTGGAATAAAGAAAAAAGATTCCAAGTTGTATCAACCATTTCTATACACTAGATATACTAGTACAATATAGATCTATGTGGAAATCATACATTTTTTAAGTAATGATTTTTTTTCATGCTCTAAAAAAATTGATGGAATGTATTATTTTCCTGATTGTTTTATTCTCTTTTTTTGTTTATTTTTAATTCTCTCATGGTCTTACTCTTTAGGGCAGACCCTACTTAAATAATTTTGTCGGTACATACGAAAGCTTTTATGAAAGAGCATATGAATTTCAAAACAGGTGTCAGCAGGTGCTGGTGAGGTAACAGACATGGAGCTAGAAAATGCGTCTTTCTACCCACTAACTGGGCTAGTACCAGATTCACAGCCAATTTGGCAACATTCCTAGATACAAGTAGCTTAAAATGGAGGTGGCCAAAGGAAGTGCAGGTATGGGAATTCTGTGAGGAGTTTTATGAATTCTCAAAAATTAGAAGGTGCATTAGTGCATTCTGCTCGACTGTATGCCATCACCCTGGGGGCTACCGAAAGCTACGTGGGGACAGCTTTCCAGGGACTGGGCCTGCGGCAGGGGCTGGGGCTTGGGGCGAACAGAACTCACCGCAGCCGAGTATCGGCAACACGGGCGGCGTTCCGAGGGGTGCCCCAACGCGGTCGTGCCGAACGCACGGCTTTGCCTTCCCAGCAGGGCGCTAAACCTTCCGGGTGCCTGACGGTGTGCCTGTATCCCGCTCTGCCTTCCCATTCCGGCCAAAGGTGGAAAACGCATTTTCGTCTCCTCACTCCTTCCTTTCAGCCGGCCACATTTTCCGCCAGTCCCTGCCAACCCAACTCATCTCTCCTAGGATGGGAACCGAATAAAACTGTGTGCCCACGACTAAAAGCAAAGGAAGCGAAAGCAAACACGACGTTAGGGAAGGCGCTGCCCGGCAGGACAAACCGCAACAGGCACAGCTCCTCGCAGCCATTTGGCGTGAGAATCCCTTCAGTCTCTCTCCCCGCACCTCCTCCTCTGTCCTCCTCGGCCGCGGCAGGGCGGGCGGGGCGGCCCTGGGGGGCGGCCCAGCGCGGGCGGGGGCTCGGCTGCCCCGGCCGCTCGCCCCCACCGCGCCGCGGGGCGGAGAAAGAGCGGGAGCGGCGGCGGGAGACGGGCCGCCATATTCCTGCCGCACCACGCCCGCGGAGCCCAACCATTTAAAAGCCGGTCGAGCTCGACCCCTGCTAGTGCATTCGTTTCCCTTTCCGCTGCTCTGTCGGCAACGCGGGCAGGGCCGAACCGAGCGGAGCAGAACGAACAGCGGGAGCTCCCTGACAGCGAGCTCCGCTTTCCCTCACTACCACCCCCCGCCTCCTGCTTGGAAGGGCGAGCGGCCGAGGCGGTGGGAAGGAGGAGCGGCCGCGGGGAAGCTCTTCCTGCCGGGCGGCGGCGGCGGTCTCGCCCACCCCGCAGGAGCCAGGCTCCCGCTCCAGGGGCGGGGAGCGGCGGGGAGATGTGTGCGGGGCGGGGGAGGGATTAGTGGGCATTACCGCTTCCACGGGGGGTGGGGTGGTCGCGTCGGAGGGCGGCGGGGGTTTAGGCGGCCGCCAGGGACACTTGGGGACCGCGCAGGCTGCGGGCGGCGGCGAGGGAAAGGGAGCAGCGGGGCGAGGGGCGGCTTGGCTGGGTATCGCTGCTGCTGCCGCGGTGGATGTTTCCATGTTGTTTGGTGCATGATTTAGAGGAGAGGAGGAGTTGGCAGCGGCGGGTGGCAGCGGCAGGGAGCGGGGATCCGCGCCGCCAGCGGCCCTGCCTTTCTTCTTGCCCCTCTGTGACATC
>VZTT01059256.1:24151-36736 GCA_013400855.1 Buphagus erythrorhynchus | reverse complement strand
GCATCGCCGCCGGCGCGGTCCGTGCCGGGGCGCAGGGACGGGGCGGCAGCGACAATGCCTGCGGTGCCTCTGGGCGCTCGCCGCCCCCGCCGTGGGGAGCCGCAGGCCGAGCCCCCGCCGCGGGGAACGGGGCGTGTGTGCCCGCCCGCGGGCATCGTCGGCTGGTGGGTTCGGTGTGGAACGGGAAGCGGCCTTCCAAAATGGAGAGGGAACGGATGGCGGGTGAGTGAGGGGGCTGCGGGACGAGGGGCAAATGCCGATGTGTGTGGGAGAGCGATGGTAGCGGGGCGGGTTAAGGAAGGGGGAGTCGCTGTGCAGGTCGGTGGTGGCGGGTGTGATATCTGCATTGTTCCGTGAGCGTCGGGAAGGTTGCTAGCTCACCGGTTGCATTATTTATTGTGATTTTTATTTATTGAGGTAAAGTGGGATAAGGGGCTTGTGCTCAGCTTGTACACCGGTTTCTGTAAAGGGAAGGGAACCGCAAAGGCCCAGATGCACATGCCAAGCTGAGGGGTAACCTGAAGTGTGCAGGATGATTACAGGATCTTTAATACCGTTGGAATCCACCCACTGGTCAGGAAATAAAACTAACTGTATCATTTCTCCTTAATTAAAGTAGAGGTTGCTATTGTAGAGCTGCAAGTATGCAGAGGCGGCATTTATCTAAAATAAATTTGGTTTATGTTAAAATAAGCCTTTCAAATTAAAATATGCCTCTCCATGTCCAGTGTGATGCACTGTGTTTGCGTAGCTCCTTGATAATAGTTCCTGCCTGGACTCACAGGCTTTTAAGTATTTTTGCACTACTGCCTGGTGTGTGGATGAGTATGTTCCAAATGGATGTGGGATGTTTACAGGGAAGATTTTTTTTCTTGGGCCATCTCAAAGCTTATACGGATTTATGTGGAAGTAGTGATTTATGCTGGGGAAGTAAGCTGCCTCTTCAATGAGATAAGGCAAGTTGAAAGGAAAAGTTTGCATACATTTTAGTGCTTCCATATGATTATGCTATTTTCTGGATATGGAGAAGGTTGGGATCTCTGACTGGTGTGGACATGGATGCGGCACTCACAGTAATAATGTTCTGTCGGATTTTGGCCTGATTTTGTTTTACGGCAGTGCCTGATCTGAATCTTCCAAGATTCACAAAGAGGATAAAATAGATTGCCCTTGCTTAGTATTATGGATGTCTAAGTATGGTTAATGATAGACACTTCCTTCTGTAGAGGCAGTTCATTCATTTGACCTGTTACTCAGATCCAGATTTTTTCTGTATATTCTTGATTTTTCGTACAGTAGTGCTAGAGGCTTCTCCCAGATTTTCGGAAATGTATGAAATTCACTGAATGAGACCGATATATATTACTTAGAAAAGAAATTCAGAGATTCGCTTCTGCAGTCAGGAATGCAGAACTTGGGCTGCTTTGCAAGGTCCTCCCTGTTGCTATTGGGGTAGTTGGTGGTAGACTGGAGTCCAGTTATGGCATCGCTTTAGACCAGATAATGTGTGGTGATTTGCAGAAGAACAGGGGAGAAGCCAACCTATAGAAAGAATTAGGGAAAACTCTATTGTGTTCCCATGTAAAAGATTTCTGCGCTCATCATCAATGCCAGCTAAGAGTTCCAACGGATTTGTGAAAGTGGAGGCATGATGTACTAGAGATCTAGAGGAGTGAACTTTTGGCTGCATGTACTTAGCAGCACATCCATATACCTGGGTAAGAAAACCAGTACAGAAGTCCTTACTGTGCATGCCTTTTTTTGTCTTTTGTTTTGTCAGCCTCTGTCATATGTTTGACTGAAAGTGTGTGTGCACATACAGATTAACACTTACTGATATTGTGTTGTATAGTGCAGTGTGTGGTGAATGATTCTTGGTGTAGTGTAGAATCAAGTTTCAATTTCTAAAATAATTTTAGGGACACTTCTTTCATAAGTTTATCTTAAGTACCTTAGAGCAGTTTTTTTTTAGTCACTTTCATTGCCTCCCCAGCATGAGCAATTGCTCAGTTAGTAAATTCGTTGTTTGTATGGGTCATTCACATGGTTGAGACAGATGAAACCATTTTCAAATGAAAATATATTCATTAAAAATGGTGTAGCTGGTAATCTGAAAGCCATCTGAACATGATTAAAATAATCTGATTTTTTTAATACTGAATAGACATTTACTGTCCAGTTTAATCTCTCTCTCTCTCATTTTTAGGGGGAGAATCACTAGTGTTGCTTAATTTTATGTAAACATAAGCAAACTTGTTTGGGTTTTTTTTTTTTTTTTTTTCCTCAATCTCACTCTTAAGTATTACGAGTCTGAAAAACCTAAGCACATTAAAGATTTTTAAATATGGGACTAAGGAATATCCTTTGACTTTTAAAGAGAATACTAGTGTAGTTTAAGCTGAGCCTAAGTGGCTATGCATGTTCTTCAGACTAGTTGAAAGTGCAAAGTGAAAGGTATCACTTATCAGTCTTTTAAGGCACAAACAAATGCATCTGTGCTAGATTATTTTATTATTACACTTACTTAAAAATTAGATGTGCCTATATGAAAATGCACATATGTAGCAAACATAAAGAAAAAAATAAAATTTTTGGTTTAGAGAAAAAGGTTTTTTTCCTCCTTAACTTGTGAAAGACAAAGTGCCTTCTTGGAAACTTAGGTTCCTCCTAGTTGTTACTGTGTCACACATAACACACGGACGCACACACTGCTTGGTACGCTCTTTTAATGTGCTCATGGTATATTTTTACTTTTTGTGAAATCAAAGAGTTTAAAATCCGAAGTAATTTGTGTAAAACTTATTGTATGCTAAGATTATTTTTAGGCATTAGTTTAAAAACACTCTGATTAAACATTAAAATACCATTTTATGTAAGTTTTTGTACATAATTATTTGATTCTTTTTTTAACATATTAGAACAGGATGAAGTATCTTTTTACAGTTGTAATTGTGGAAAGTCAGAATCCATAAATATGCACTGAAGCGTATTACATAGTAGTAGTGTCAGCTAGCACAGCTTGGCTGAAATGTTTTGAGACACTTTGGAACAAATTCAGTCTTCCACCAAATTTGGTTTTAATTTGTATTTTTCAAACTTTTCTGGATGTCATTACTGCTGAACACTTTGTAAAACCCTGTGATTGTTCTCCAGAGCTTACAGTTGTTAATATCCATCCATTGTTTGCTGTAAAAACACATTGTTTTTATAATTAGGGCAGAAAACAAAGAGGTGTTCTAATGTTTCATATTCACCTATGCCAATGTGTTCTGCATGCTTTTATTTTAAGCATATATGTACATATTTCTTTTTAAATAGTAAGAGCTATATATTTACATATATAATTTTTTGGTCATACTTCCATATATGATTTTTTCCTGCCATCCATGTAAATTTTCCGGGGATTCAGAAACAAGCATTTGAGCCTGTATGACATGTTGTAGCCAAAAACCAGCAGTCCTGGATGTAGTCTGCCTGGAGACTCTATATATTAATAATGTACTCTGTTTTCTCACTGGGCAGTGCCTTGAATATCTAAAAAAATAATATGCAAGTGCTGTTCTGGCTATGCCTGTGTGCCTGTAAACCCTGGCCATATTAGGTACTGGAGATGTGTGTGACAGTGCTATTTTTTTGCAGCATATTGGTTGGTATTGTGTCACATGCAAAATATATTTTTTCAAGAGTTAGGTGCTGCTTATGTTGACCGCGAATGTGTCAGTGAAGAGAGATGTGCCTTGATACGAGTATCCTTCTATTCTCCTGGCTGTAGCACAGAAAGTAGATGGATGATAAGCCATTTGAATTGGCATGAACAGCAGTCAGTCTTATGCCAAAGGATGCTTTTGAACATAAGATTCAAAATATGTATTATTTCTTAAACCTGTGTCATCAGAATTGGATGTTGAACACGCAGAACTTGGTGTATTCACAAGGAGGCAGGCTTTGTGATAGATACATTGAAGAGGAAATGGATCTGTTAAGCCAACAGTGGCAGACTTGTTTCGTATAACTTCTTCAGCTGGAGAAACAAGCTTCCTTATTTTTCTTTTAACTTGTATTTTTATCAGTCTGCCCTACTTATGCTGAACTCTTTCAAACACTTCTAGGTAACTGACACAGTATATATTTATACTGTAAAATAAACAAATAATTAACTTACTTCTTCATACATTTTGTAGCTAGATAGGTAAAAATCTCTTATTTAGCAGAAGCTGTTTCTAAGGAAATATAATTTCATTCTGGATGTATAACACCTTGATGTATTCTCATATACACAGATATGTCCGTAAATAAGAACATCTTTTTTTTTGGAGTAGGAAAACACAAATCATCATTTGGTTATCAGTGTGATAATGTGAAGAATATATATTTAGGAACATTTATTTTTAGTGCACCACAAAAGGATACCTTGTATGCAGCCATTAAAAAGGGTTTATTGCTCTTTTGTTTTTACTACTCAATAAGTGATCTATACCCACCAGAGTTAATAGGAACTAGCGGAAGGTCTGAACAGTTAAAGAATTTAGATTGATTTAGCTTTATTTACGTGTCAAAGAGCCAAGTGACTCCTAATTTGTATGTTACACTGACAGACAATGTTGAATAAATGTAGGATGAAAAAATACATGCTGAGCAGAGAAATCTTTGAAGAATAGGCATTTGAAAAATGCTGCAAAATGAAAAAATAATAATTCTGCTCCTTTAGTTGCTTCAAATTAATTTTGTTGTTGCATGGTGGTAATAGCAGTTTCATAGGGGAAAGCACTGCCTTGCAATCTCTGCAAAACAAATCACAGAGAGGTGTGAAATAAAGCAAGGTAAATGTCCAATTAATGGTGGTTCACTTTGTTGCAGGAATAAAATGCTAGAAGCACAGTATTTTTTTCTATCAACTTCCTTAAGCTGAATGGTAGAAGACTGAAGAAAATCTGTTCTTGTACACAAACGCAATTGTGTATGAACACCTGTTAGTGATGAAATTATGGAAGTTTTTCAGTGTTCACTTTTATTTACTGTAATTTGCGAGCCTGGCAAGAACAAAGAGCAGGAAAGCAGGAGAAAACAAAGGAAGAATTAGCATTAGGAAGCACTAGGAAGCCATACGTATGGTGTTGGCCAAAAAGAGGAAGCATGCCACAAGTTTTAAATACTATTAATTCTGTGCAAGGTAGTTAGATGTGTTAAAACTGGATGAGAGAAGTCCAAGAGATACCAAAGTTTAGAAGTTAAAAGTTTGAAAGTTACTGGGAGAGTTCCAGGAATAGCACAAATGTTTTTTCATGTTAAACTAAAGTTTAAATCTGAAATTTTCTGAAAGTACATTGTTCCCTCAGTAAGTAGTGCTGAGACTAAACTGAAACATGACTGTCTACAGATTTTTTTCTTTGTAAGTTTTCAAAGGACAAATGGCATGGAATAATTAAACTACCTAATTTGTACACTCTACTTACTGTTTATCAGTAGTGCAGAGTTTTATCCAGAACCCTGATGCAGATGCAGTTACCAACAGAAAAGTACTGTTGTTCATTTCATTCTGCGTTTGAGAAGGTGGTGTGGCTATTCCAGAAACAAAAATAAACCCCACTGAGCAAGATTCCTCCTTTGTCAGTCCATTAAAGCAGAATCATCTCACAAACTACTGTAATGAACTGTGTGATTTAGGTGAGCCCCACTGTCTTGGTTCATCTATCTGTGGAAAACAGGTTGTGTTCAATATGTGTATTGCTTAAATGAGCAACAGAACATTAGAAAGTTTATGAAAGTGGAAGCAACCAGGGATTCAGTAAATTGAAAAGATAAAGACGATATCACTATTGCCTCAGCACAGCTGAGCTGTGTATTGACAGCTTCATTTGGGAGCTTTGCTGTTTGTAATTTAGATTGACCTGTGTGTGGAAGAAGCATCTGTTACAATGTATGAGACTAGGTAGAGGAATGAATGAGACTCAGACTACTGCCAGAGTCTGAGTCTACCTCAGAGTACACGGATACGATTTCTACCCAAGACTCTGTTCACACTAATCATCTGTGTCTTTTGTTTTGTCAAATGCCATTGTGGAGAATGCCATTGTGGTCCTTGTTGAAGTACTTGGGTACTCGGTCCCAGCTGCCAAAAGTCTAGTGAAGGAGGCATTTGTTTTTCCCAAAGAAAGTTGTGGAAAGGGCAGTTAAAATTTGAAATATGTTCTATTTCTTCCCTCTACCCCCAACCTTCTCTTCTCTAAAGAGCTAAGTGCAGTTAGACCCTTAAGTTTTTTGAAGTTAAATGAACAATACAACTCAGATCTTGGTAAGAATCACCAAATGTTGATCAGAATAGTGTTTGCCCAGACAGGGTTAGCCACCTTTAAGTTAAGTCCAGGGTAAGAGCACAGGTTTCTGTTTTGTAGGAACTTGGTGTGTATCTGGATGTGAAAGAAAATCAGCCTGTTAAAGATTCTTTAGGTAAACAGGAATCAAGGTAGAAATTACTCATTTAGTTACTGTATAGCCATGAAATCAACCTAAAGAGATCCCATTCTTAATCATACTTTTCTAAGCTAAGGTATAATATAGTGAACATATTTTAGGTACAGTTTGAAGTTATCCGTTAGGAAAAGATATTTTAATTATGATAGTATTTATTCTTATGGCACAGAATAAATACTATCTAGTTTTGCTATCTAGTTTTGTTAGAGTGTCTGTCACTGTAGCTGAGCTCACTAGACACTTGCATAAGCTTCTTGGTCTTTGACTACTAATTCATTGCTCTAATGATAATCTCTGTCAAGATTCCTTATACTGAATAAGAATATTTCTATGAGTTACACAAACTTGCTTTTATTTCCTTGTTCTGTAAACCCATCACAGAGTTTTTAAGTCTTCAATGTTAATGTTCATTATCTTGCTTATATTAGAGAATGTTGAAAAAGAATTCCGAAAGGTACTCCAGCCCACATTTCTGAGTGAGCAGTGTCATCCAGAAAGTCAAACAGAAGACTTCTGAAGCAGCTGCTAGCTCAGAAGGCCAGAAGAAGGCAAAACACATAGAAGTTGGAAAAGATGGCATTCTTCATGCTTTTGAGAACTGATCAAGCTTGGGAAACTGATGATCAAGTATGGAACTTATATTTTGCTCTGATAATGGATTTGCGAAGCACTGTAAGTGCCTCTTAGTCTCACAGACCAGAGCAGCAAAAGCAGTTGAAATTAAATGCTGAAAAATAAAGGCATTAATCATGTATCTTGAATAGATTTTTATGCAGCTGTTCAGGTACTTGGAGGATCTGATGCTTGTGTTTTTGGAGTGTGCTGTCTAGATGGTGTTGAAATAAAATATTTATGTTAATAGTTAAAACCTTACAAGATGGTTTGCAAAAAGGAACAATTAAAACAAACAAAAAACAAACCCAAAGTGCTCCTTTGTAAAATTTGTTTTAACTCAGTTAATCTTTTAAGAGGGAAAATAATGATTCTTATAATATTTCTCACTTGTATTTCTGTTTGTTTGTTTTTAAAAAGAAAATAATAATAGCCCAAAAAGAGAAATGCTATATAGTTGTGCTGGGGAGAAAAGCCCAAAGAATAAAGGGCATATCCTTACACTTGTATTTGAATAACTCTGTTAAATTCTCTTTTCCTTCGTGTAATTTCTTGTTTGTGTGTTAATAGAACCTGGTGCTTAGAAGTGTTTTCATATACAGCAGCAATCTTCATGCCATGTGAATCTCTCCTGTCCTGCGACTGCCTGTTTTTTGAGGGGTGGTTAAGATGTATGCACCTGGTCATCTTCAGCAGTGATGGGATTAGTAGTTAATCCCAGAGTGCAAGCTCTGACTGACCAAATAGCTTTCTGACTGACTTGGCCCATTATTAAAGGAGAGATTTAGAGATCAAAATATGTTTATCTCATTATCATTTTCCCAATCTGTTAAGTCCTCTTGTAAGTGATTTTTTTTGTGAGAGATTTGATCTGAGAAGTTACAGGTGCTGCATGTCATGGCAAAAGGATGTAATATAAAACCCCGTGACAAACACGTGAGAAACTTTTTTTAATCCCCCCAGTTAGGGGAAATCTCTTTGGCAACATTAAAACTCAAGACGAAACTCAGGCTATAATTTAGTGTTTAGATCATAGAACAGATATTCTTTAATCATTTGTTGAAACATAAGGAAGATGTGGAGGTATTCTTTATAGAGTCAGCCAACAAGGCTTCACGAAAGACTAACTGCCTGACTGATCTTGTGGCCTTCTATGATCGAGTAACTGTATCAGTGAGCAAAGGAAAAGGTAGAGATGTCATCTACCTAGGCTTCTGTAGGGCCTTTTATATGGTGTTCCCTGCCAACATTTTTACTGTTGAACTGGAGTGAAGCAAGTTGGATGGATAGACCGTTAGGTGAATAAAGAATTGACATGATGGCTGCATCCAAGGAGTTATGGTCAACGGTTTAATGTCCAAGTAAAAATAGTAATCAGTGGTGTCCCTCAAGGAATCATACTGTTTAATTCGTTCATTATGACATAAACAGTGGGAAGTTGCCTGCTCAGCAGATTCCCAGGTGACACCAATCTGAGAGGTACAGTTGGTACCTTTGATGGGAGGTAGGTGGGCCAACTGGAATGTCAGCAAAATTCAGCAGGGCCAAGTCCAAGGTTGTGGGTGCATTGCCTGTGGGTTGGGACAACCCTTGACATCAGTACAGCACAGGGGATGGATGGATTGAGGGTAGCCCTGGGCAGGAAGACTTAGGGGTACTGGTGAATGAAAAATTGGACTTGAGACAGCAGTGTGCACTTGGAACCTGGAAAGCCAGTGGTCAAGAGAGGTGATTGTCTGGTGGGACCTAGAATACTGCATCCATCTCTGTGGTCCTCAGCACAAGCAGACAAGCAGGACATGGACCTTTTAGAGTGGAAAGAGCTCAGAAAGAAGTCACAAAAGTGATCAGAGGGATGAAGCACCTCTCCTATGAGGAGAGTCTGAGACAGTGTGGTTTTTTCAGCCAGGAGAAAAGACCAAGCCAGAGAGACTTTGGAACAGCCTTTCAGTATACCAGGAGTGTATATAAGAAGGCTGTACAAAGAATTTTTACCTGGGTCTGTTGGTAAGAGGACGAGGAGCAATAGTTTTGAACTGAAAGTGAGTAGATTGAGACTGGACTCACAGAAGAAATCTTTTACGGGGAGGCAGGTGAGACATTGGAACAGGCTGCTCAGGGAAGCTGTGGGTGCCCTGTCCTTGGAAGTGTACAAGGCCAGGCTGGAGGGGTCTTTGAGCGATCTCGTGTGGTGGGTGGCATAGATGATATTTGAAGGTACTTTCCAACCCAAACTGTTCTGTGATGCTATGATTGGACTGCTGTGATAAAAAGTTACTTCCTGAAGTTAAAGCTGTGATGCACCTTCCTGACTTGATAGCTGTAAGAAATAATGCTTTATACACATATTTTTCCCCTTCTGAAAGCACAAAATGCATCTAAACATGCTTCTGTTTTTCTTGGTGAGAAACTAATATTAAGAAGAAATAATACAAGGTGGGTTTTTTTTAATACTGTGTTCAATTTCCTCTTGGTCTCTGTTTATCTCAGCATTGAATTGGTAAATAAATTAAAGGGGATAATAAACATTTACACTGAGTGATGCAAAGATGGATTTAATTACTGGAATTACTGTTTTAAGTTAAGTTGACTAACAACATGCTTCATAAAATCACAGAACGGTTTGTGTAGGAAAGAAAGTTAAAGTTCCAACCCCCTGCCATGGGCAGAGACCTTGCACTAGAGCAGGTTGCTCAGTGCCCCATACAGCCTGGCCTTGAACACTGCAAGGGATGGAGCATTTACAGCTTCTCTGGGCAACCTGTGCCAGTGCCCCACCACCTCCACAGTTTGCATCAGTAAAATGGCTTGTCTTAAAATGCCTTAAGCTTGAATTTTAATGCCATTGATGTTCATAGAAATCCAGAAACATTGTCTGCCCAGAACAATTTTTGTTCTCCTGGGGTTTATTTACTTAATTGTATTCACCTTTTCCTCTTACCTGCAAGGCAAGATAATAGTGAATTTGGATTCACTTTGATTTTGTTCTGTATTTGGCTCCACAGTACAATTACTGCAAATAGCTTAATTGTGGCTGTATTTCCTCCACCAAATGCAAGCCTGTGATGCTGAACAATGACATTAGTATGTATGCCTTTAAATTGGTTTTTTTGGAGATATTTATGACACAAACATTCTCTGGGTAATGACATTCTTGTGCTTATTTTTTTGTTTGTTTTGTTTTGTAAATTTACAACCATGTTAGTTTTATTAGTGCCGTTTTCATTTGGTTCTCAGAAAATACTTTGAATGTTTTGATTCACAGACTTTTTAGTCTACAGTTTCATGTAGCAAAGTGAGAAGGATAGATTTAAGTATTTACGTTGCATTTTTCATCCATGGAGTTTTCCTGTTAAATAATATAAAACCAGTAAAGCAGGAGGAGATGGTCTTCTTGTTTAAAATGAGAAAATATGGTGGGGTTTTTTAACTGTTAATTATGCAAAATTACTGTATATGACTATATGACTTGTCAGGCTGCTAGGACGTAGTTTTTTGTTAGAATAGCTTAAAAAAGGGGGGGAACTATCATGAAAATTCTTTGTAATGCTTTTGCTTTACATTTTAGTTATTTTCAAGGAGTGGCAGTATTTTCTGGAATAATCTATAGCTGCAGAAACGTGTGATCACCTTTTGTGTCTGTTTGTTTTGTCTTGTTTACATGATACCAAGCTACTTCTGCTTAGTGACATGGAATTCTCTAATACCTTCCCATTTCTTTGCAGCTTTTTTTTTTTTTTTAATGTACACAGAGCATCAAAACTCTGGGGAAGTAGTCAAAACAGAGCCATAGGCAAGACAAATGTTTATTTCTTGAATGAGTATAACTGTTTTATTTAAAACAGTATTTCAGCCTACCAATGTAGACTGTAGTTTAGCTATAGTGGCATTAATTGTTTATGTCACTGTGCTCAATAACTCAGGCTTGTTTTGTGGGTTTGGAAAGGTTTCTTTTTGTGGGTATTTATGATGGGGTTTTCTTTTTCGTGTGTGTGTGTCTTTAGAGAGGGTGATATGTGGCTTTTTGAACGGTTGCACAAAATGCCAGCAACCTGTCTGATAAGCTCTATCTTTATATGTTGTGGAATTTGTTTACTGACATTAGATAAAGCATAAGAAGTAAAATAACTGCACTGCTCATTTCTTGAAGTTCATCATAATCATGAATATTACATTTATTATCAGCTTCGGGAAAGAAAATACTCCAGTATCTTGGGGCTCAGTCTGGATAGTTCCATAGTTTAGTTCTAACTTTGTAACTGTAGAGTGGATTTTATGATCCTGTAATTGTTTTTGTAACTGGTTTTTTACTTTTTTCCAATTCAAGGTCAGTACTGAGGTACAGATCATGAGAATTGAACAGTGATGTGTATATACTTTTCATTAAAATTATTAATTAATATTATTAAAATACTTTTTATTACAAGTATGTAAGTACTGCTAGGTGGAATACCACTGTTGAGGTGTGTTCAAGGAGTATACTTGTATACAATGTGCTGAGCCATGACATTAAACTATTCATGTTAGGTGACTGCTGTAACTTAAATGCTTTTCTAAATAATTGCTTCTTAAGAGGCATTTCTGTATGGTGCTTTTCTGGTTTAGGAATCACAATTTTCAAACTTGCAGAAATACTGAGGTAATTTGCTTGAGAGCTATAGCATCAATTACATGGCATTAGGAGATTAAATTTTTCCGTTTTCATGAAAATGCTAGAGGAGCTCCACTTGCTTGTCTGTCACATTACCTATGGCTGTCATCTGCTATGGCATCAGCTTTTGTTTCAATTTTTCCCTATTAGAATTTAAACCAAAAACATAAAGATCACTGGTTGCCAGCCAATTCTGAAGTAAAAAATAAAGCCAACCAATGAACTTCAACTTGGTAAATCTTTTCTTTAGTTATACCTCCTTCTTCAAATCGACATCTAAATATCAGGAATTCTGTGGGTTTATTGTCTGTCTAAAATATTTGTACAAACAGTTCAACCTCTCCATTTTATTTTATTATTCATTTAATTGTAATCCTTCTTTGATTTTTCTGCTAAGTAAGTGCACTTCCCTGCCCATCCTCCCCTTCACTTTCAACAGTGCAAGGATACTTTGACCTCTCTGGTCAACCTGCATTTCAGAATGATTGTCTTCCTCTTCTAACAGTGGAAATTGCCCAAATTCTACAACTTCCATCTTCTACAGAAATCCAGGGACTAGTCCCCAGCCCAGAACTCCGTCATGTATTCTTTTCCTGTCCAGGAGTTTACCTCCAGGTTTTTCAGTTTCCTTCTGGTATAGCAAAGTAATGTTTAAACTGGGTGTCAAGATGATAAATATTGGGTGTTTAGATATTTATAATTTACAGGATTCAGAGTAATTTGTCTGATGGAGTGTACTTCAGGCACATGTACCATATTGCTGTCATTCTTTCTATTGAATAGTATCGAGCAATCCCTTTAGGCTACTTGCAGGGTCTTGCTTGCATCCAAATAGAGTGCACTGTAATAAG
>VZTT01059256.1:6535-24116 GCA_013400855.1 Buphagus erythrorhynchus | reverse complement strand
AAATAGAGTACACTGTAATAAGAATCCCGGCCATCTGTGCCTATGCCTCGTACCTGCAGGCTTCGCCTGTGTACTGCATGCACAAGTATCATGGCTTGTCCACCTTGGGAGCACTGATTGTACAGACTATACACCAGAGCTTTTGTGTAAGGGTCAATGCTTGGTGAATGCCAGTAGCAGCTGCTTAGCTCTTGTGTGAAATATGAAAACAGCTTTAGGTTGCGTCTTGAATACTGGCTCTAGAGGCCTGCTGTAAGGAGTTCTGCATTTTCTGCAGAAGAATTGGATTTATCCTTAGAAAGTGAATACTTCTTGATATCAAGGAAGAACTAGATGTTCCAGGACTTAACTGCAGCTGGAATATTCTGGAATGCTTACAGAGTATTTTCTTCTACTTACCCCCATCTAGGTGTCAAACTTTCATGAATCGATTTAATCTTACAAAAATGAGAATTTGAGGCCCACAGGACTACTGCTTACCTGTGGGACTGTGTTTTCTTGTGTACCTGTAGAGCTCAGAAAGTTCTTACATAATTTTCAGATATGCGTTAACGCAGCTGAAGCACTGTCAGAACTTGACTGATGCAGATGCAGCCTGAACACTCTGATGTTAAGGTTTTCTTATCAAGTAGAGAGAGCAGTTAGCCCTCTTTTCCTTTTGCCTGGTCGGTAGTGAGGCTGAGGTTAAGCTTGCCAGTATGAGAGAGATAGATGTGGAACTTCTGGAGGGATTCAAGCCAGGAGTGTCTGAGGTAATGAAGGGACTTGAATACTCTAAGGAAATGCTGAGAGAGCTAGTACTGTTCAGCTAGGAGAAGAGAAGACTCAGGGAGGGATCTTACATAAATACCCAAAGGGTACTTGCAAAGAGGACAGAGCCAGGCTCTTTTCAGTGATGCCCGGTGACAGGGCAAGAGGCAATGAGCAGAGGCTGAAACAGGAGATTCTGAACATCAAGGAAACACTTTTTCACTGTGAGGATGACTGAGCATTGGCACCAGTTGCCCAGGAAGGTTGTAGCATATGCCTAATCATTTTATAAGTAGTCCTGGACCACTGTGAGCAGTTACCTGAGGGGAAATCAGTGAAAATATTAGTTTGGCAGCTCAGAAGTCTTGCAGTGGCAGTATGCCAGCATGCTTTTCCCAGAGCAGCCACCTGTGCAGCTTAAGTCTGTCTGGGAAGACAGCAAGGTAACTCGTTACCCTGAACTGTGGGCTGTGGCTTCAAGTAATTGATTGTAGGCTGAGTGGCCTCTGGGCTTGATCCGGTGTCAGTGTTCCTGGTAATGTCACAGCATTATGCATCATTTTATGAGGTAGTTGTGGGTTTAGGGGTTTGACACATTACTATAAACTAAATACACACAGCCCTAGGATTGAAACCCTCCAACTTGGAAACACACACTTTGGCAATATCCTGAGACCACGTGTAAACTGGGTGCATAATACTAACTGCATGTAAGCCCAGGTCAGTACCAAAAGATCCTGATTAGTGGCACATGGATGTGATCACAAACTCAGTTGTTTTCATGGTACTCAAAAAGATGCTCTGTCTGCTGTCAGCAAATTCCTTCTGCAGAAGACATATTATTTCTAGATAAAGTAGCAGAGGGAAAAATAGTCTCTTCTTCTACCCTCAAAATGCTTATCATTAGTAGAAGTGTGCTGCAAAGTCAGAAGATTATTTGCAAAGATGAATATTAACTCTAAGTGTGCACATTCATGAGGAAAAGAAATGGCTATGACTTGTGATTCTTTAAAAATGTACTAGGGTTCGGTTTGGTTAGGTTTTTTTCTTTCCATTTACTTTGTCATGTTTCTGATGCTGTAAATTACCAGGGAATGACAGCATGTTGCCAATTTTGCTGGCTTTATGCAATCCACTTAAAATAATCATTACAGTTTGGATCATAATGCACGATTCTTTCCTAAATGATAAGGCTTTAACTCAGGGCTTTGTGGATCATTATCTTACCTTCACACAATAGCTTTTCTCTTTGGAAAAGTGTCATACTGAAACTCAGTTTTCAAGTAGGGAAAGTAGAAAGGCAGTAATCGGTGATGCTGCTTCCCCCTCTAGCAATCACCCAGTTTGTGCACTGGCTGAGATAGAAAAGAAACTGAGGTACCAAGGAGGCAGATCTTAGTTTACATTGGACTGGAAATGCTTGCCCAGGAGGAATAAGTTTTTCATGTCTTAGCCAATACTGCCTAAATGTCTGAACTAAACTTCACATTTAAATATCTTGGGAACATCTTGTTACAATTCCATAAAAAGTGACTATTTATAGAAGTTCCTTTTCATTCTTTCTATTGTGTACAATCAGGGGCTTATGTTTTTGATGGCACCAGTAGTTCATTTTTTTCTGAAAAAACCTTACTGTGAAATGTATTTTAATGTTCTCTTTTATTTGGTCTAAACTATGTACTCATATTGGTATTTGGAAGTAATTTTGACTAATATTTTTGAATATGTACGTGAAAGGTCCTGTCACTCTAAACATCTGTTTAAGGGCACTGAAGTTCATTAATTTATTTGCAGTACATGTAGCTTATTTAGTTACTGATTTCTCAAACTGCAGCTTTTGGCATGCTTGGACACCTGATTGTTTATGTTCGTCTTAATCATGCCGTACTGTCTAGGTGAAGAATCTGTTTAGAGAGATCACAGGTTTCCTGGAGACAACTGTGACCTCTGCTAGCCATCACCGAAGTACTTACCGACCTTTTGAGCTGATATAGAAGCCCCGAGAGAACTGGGTGAATGAGTAAGCGTGTGTGTAAATAGCTAGAACTGGCAGGATCAGAAGCTTTTGATCAAGGATGAGAACATGACCACTTTCCTTCCTTCATATGATGATGCATCCTGCTTTTCAACACATGAATGTGCAATATATGGCAGTGTATTTGGACAGCAAGTTATTTTTCTTGAGAGGTTGAAACAGCAGGTTTGAACTGATTTGGCAAAACAAGAGAAGGTAATTAAAGTTCTTCTGTGTACTATATGATTAAGCTAAGCAGAAAGCTGTTTGAAGTAGAACAGGTTATTTTCTCCTATAGTTGTATTTTGAAGCAGAGAAAATGTCCTCACACTTTATGTGAGGCTTGCTCTGGTAGGCTTCTCAAGTGAGCCCCTCTGGGGCTATTGCCATACTGCAAAGCCTGGGAGGTAAGGAACTCTGGAAGCATAAGTACAGTGCCAAATTGAAACATAAAAGATAGTAATTAAAAAAATGGCAGTCTCTAAATACTATTAACAAATTCTTTACATTGTCTTTGGTTTTATTAAGCAGGAATAAATAAGCAGGAGATGCATGGGAGCAACAGCAGGTATTTGTTGCTTCTGTTGTGTATAGCAGTAGTATTGAGGAGTCATTTAGTTGTCCATGGGTTTTTGGATCCCAACTGAATAAATACTGGTAAGAAAAGCTTATACTATATGGACAGACTTGTATTTCCCCAGACAGACTTCTGCTGAACTGAACAGCATCGTAACTATGATCAATATGTGTACTTTGAATGGACATGTCAGATCATTGTTAAGTTCCATGAAATAAACCTGCTGTCACCACAGTGGCTTCAGCAAGTAGAGCAAAGTCATATTGTAGAGAAACCAAGGATGTTCCAGATTGCTTCTTGTTTATATTCTGCTGTCTTTTTTGATGATACATGCACAAGAGTGTTTGTAACAAGAGGGAATAGCTACGTAGCACTGCAAGTTTTCAAAATGCTGCCCACCCACTAGCTGATCAGTCACTCTGTCACTTCCATGTAGTTAATAATTATTATCCCTGTGATGACAGGTGGGGGAGTGCAGACAAAGGCTATTTCTAAGTTAGCAAATACTGTGAATGAGAGTGGGTCTGTACAGCAAAACAGTAGGTGCAGAGAACCTGATGTCCATGGTCAAGGGCTTTTTTTTGCTTTAGCCAGGTCTAGTCTGATCCTAGGGACTAAGTGCCTAGTGTTTGTGGTTAGAATGCATTAGTTGTGGTCCTTAACTTCAATTTTTACTGGTTTCGTTCTGAAGAAATCCATGTTCTCACTTGGGGTACTTTGATAGCAATGGGAAAGAGCACAGTCAGTGAAGGAGCTGAGGATATTTAAGCTAGGTTCAGAAGAACACTTTTGAATTAAACACAGTATATGTCTACCCACAGGGACACTGGCAAATGGTTTCAGGTGGAAGCTTCACTGTATCTACAGGTTAGTTGTTTAGCTTGGAGACAGGGAGGCTCAGGGGTTCTCTACAGCTGCTCAGAAGTGGGTGTAGCAAGGTAGGGATTCATCTCCCAAGTAAAAAGTAATAGGACAAGAGGAAATGGCCTCAAGTTGTGTTGGAGGAGATTTAGATTGGATATCAGTAAAAATTTCTTCATGGGAAGGGTTGTCAAACACTAGAACAGAATGCTCAGGGAAACGGTCAACTCAGCATCCTTGGAGGGTGCTTAGGAATGTAGTTTAGTGGTGGACCTGGCAGTGTTAGGTTAATGGTTGAACGTGGTGATCTTCAAGGTCTTTCCCAACCTAAATGATTCTATACTTAAGTGATTTTCAGAGCTGCTAGGGCACTTCAACTGAAAAAAGATTTATGTTTGCAAAGCATCTCCCAATAGCATTTTACATACATGAAAAAGAATCTAGTCTTAGCCATTGGCTGCTACTTTGCATAAAAGTGATGAAACTCTCATTTCACCTCAGGAGTTTTCCTTTCCCTGTAACTGCTGAGAGATAATGAAATATTAATTCTTTCAAGTTGGTTGATTTATATTGAGAGACATCTTCTGATCAAGTCTGATTTTCATGAAGAACATGAGCTACTTACTCTGTTTTTCTGTGTTTCAGTGCCGGTAGTAATTAGTAATTAGTCCATTATGTGAAAAAACTTGGATTAAGTTGTCCTCTTTTTAGTCTTTTTTATTCTAAATTGTCTGAACCATTAATGGCATTTCACTCCCCCTTGGCTTTGCTTTTGATGTTAGACCCTGCATTAAGTTTAAATTGCAACATAACTAATGGATCAGAGAAGTGTTTATTCTTTGATTAAGCAGAGTCTTTGTTAACATTTAAATTATCAGTCTTTTTTGTTTGATTTGACTTTTTGTTTCAACTAATGGTAACAGCTACTGTCAATTAATACCAATATTTTTCAACAGAAGCATCAGAAAAATAGATGTGTACAGATGTTTTTGATCTTAATAAGGAATTGTGCAGGGAAAAATACAATCCTTCAGGCTATCTTTTTGTCAGGAAGCAAAAGAATGGCTCTCCTTCTGTCTCTCTTTGCATGTGCAAGTATATTCTTGCAACCTTTAAAATAGTTTTGATCTATGGAGTCATTATAATGAGAGGTTTGATGCTGACTTTCCCATGTGTCAGTTTTAGGCCTGCAAAATTACTCCATATGGAACTTTCTCATGCTTTAAAGCGAGCTAGATGCCTTCAACTTCATGTACAATTATCTTTTACACATTCCTTAGCATAGTTTTGGCTACCAATACAATTGGGAAAGAAAATTTTAATTTAATAGAGAGACAGGAAGTTTCTGATCAGGTGGTTGATAGAGTATGTTTGAAGTCTTGGGGAAGTATGTTTCAGAAATTGTCATACAGTAAATAAGAAAAATGAACCTTAATTGCATTTGTAAGGGAGCAACCCATAATGTTATAGCAGTTAAATACAGCCTGGTGATGTTACATGGTACTGAAAGAAAGAAATTTCTTACCCTCTAGAGGGTCAGACTACAGTTTAGACTAGAGTTCACCGCCATGGACCTTGTACTATTCTTGGCTGGAAGAAAAATCATTGTTTCTTGAATAAAATCAAAATGAGAAAGCAGAATATGTAAAAAAACTCGTAAGGCAGGATTGAATCTGGAGCTAAATAGTGTGCTAGTTGATGGAACATGGAAATACAAAACATTAATGTCCAACTTCACAAATAAAAGAGAATTACAGACTTTCTATTGTGGCTTTGCAGCAAACTAATAAATGTATAAATTTGGTTTTTGGAAAGCATATTTCATTAGAAAGATGGTCAGTTCAAGCAAACAAATCATAGTGTAATTATACGGTGCATTAAGTTCTAACTAAAATTGCTGGTCAAATATATAAAAAGACACATCTGTTCACGTAACATTATGTTAGCAATTCTTCCTTCCAAAAGTGAAGTCAGTATTTTTGTTTAATAAGTCTGTTTTATGGTTGTACAGTCTTAAATCATATGTACAGTATTGCATATGAATCAACAGCCATGCATCAGTAGTTGGCATAAAGGAGCTGTCTCCTTGTCCGAGGAAGTTAAGTTGGTGATGTAGTAGTTGTCACTAGTTGCAGTCTGAAACCCAGTACTATGGGTGCATTCCAACATAAATATTATATAGTGTTCTTCTACAGAAATAGAAATGGTTGCATTTCAGTCTTGGTAATTCAGAAGATACCTGTGCAAGGGAAGAGAAGAATTTGAGATACTTAATTTAGGCTTTAGGCCACAATATTTAGGGCTATAAAAATATAGAACTTTTATTTCAAATTTCACATGCCTTCCAGAGTTTAGCAAATGCCAGATTGCCTGCAGTCTTGTATTGTTTGAGAAAAAAAGTGTTTGTGTTACTGGAAGTCATTACACAGTATAATGTACAAGTCATTGCATCTGCACTTACTTCATCCCAGGTGCTGTCATAGCACCCATGTTTTACCGAAGATAGCCTAACACGCCTTCTAGTGGAGGGTGGAGGGCCAAAAAGGAATGTGTGTGATTATGGAATGTCTGTAAGCAGAGTTTTGAATAAATCCAAATGTAGTCAGAATGGAGCACCTACTCTGCAGTGAGATTATTCTTAATACTGCATTTTGTTTTAAAAATCATTAATAGGCAAAGCAACAATGAAAATAAAGTTTTAATGACTGATTTGAAATGGATAGCTCATGTAGAAAAGTGGTATGTGGATTTTTTTTTCTAAGTCTCAGTAAAATCTAGCATGCAGGTAAGATTTATAGGAAGGCAAAAAAACTCAAGGAAAATAGTGGTGAAATTGGTGCTAATTGGTGCTTACTGGTTAGGTCAGTAGTCTTTTAAAGTAATTAAGCAACAGGTCATTAATAACTGGTCTGTTTGATTGTTTAGTAAGTAAAACAAGTAAATGCTTGTTTTTGTAATAAGAATTAATAACAGTAACATAAACATATTCATAAGGAACTGTTCAGAGGACTGATATATCACACAAAACAGATGTAACCACACTGTGCTGAAATGTTCTCATTCAGGTAAATATATATTTCATCTCTGTGTTGAAAAGGAATGGGATCATGACTTGTACACCTAGTCAAGTGATGTAACAAAATACCTTGCCAAAGAATTGTTTCTCAAGTAGAAGTTAAAAAGCAGGTTAATAATCAACTTGTAACAGCAGAGCTGCAGTAGAATAAAATCAGAGAATTAGTAAAAATTTAAGCCTTCTTCTGCTTTCATCTGATACTTCAGTTTAAACATAGTGTCTTGGTTTGAAAAGACAGGTATCTGCTAGAAGGGACAAGAGCCTCCCTTTTAAAGGAGAGTATAACCCCCCCCCTTTTTCCCTTCTTTCCTTTACTATGATTTTCGAAATTAAAGAGCTCTCAGGCAGAGATATGGGGGTAGGAATAACAGTCCTTTACTGATATATATATATAGAGAGAGAGAGAAACAGAAACACAACAATAACGGCAAGATCAACAGCAACAGAGCAGGAAGCCCCGTAAACAGTAAACAGTTCTGGTTGTGGACCCCTTCCTTTGTGGTGTGGTTACCCCTCTGGTAGAAGCGAGCACGGAAGAGGCGGTGGATCCCACGTGGCTGCAGGGGCGCTGCGGGGAATGGCGTCTGTGTCCCACAGGGGGAAAGGGCAGAGGGGAGAAGCCGCTCACAGGTCCCGGCACAGGGTCAGTCCCGATGCTCCAAAAGGACGTGTTGAAGTTGGTAGGAGATGCGGGAGAGGGTCTGAGCAGGAAGGATGCAGGATCCCAGAGTCCGGGCAGGCAGCTCCCACCTCAGCGTGGCAGAGCCGAGAGAGAGACGAACCTCCTCCTCCGGCCGTCCAGCTCCAAGGAAAAAAGGAGCGAGCGGTGCACCAGCAAGCGAGCAGCGGCAGAGCACCTGCCCTTCTCCTCCCCCCTTTTGAGAGAAAACTGTTACTGAGCTTATGAGTGTAGACCCAAATACTAAGCATAACAATGGGAAAAATTCCACAGAAAGAAAAGGGAAAATTCAACCCTCAACACATAGTTACTATAAAATTACAGATTTCATTCTTCAAATAAATTTTTCTTCATTTGGTAATATGGTATAACATAGGTGAAGCCACCTTTTAGGACTGAGTTAAAAGGTATTTAATCTTCTCATTAGCTATTTAGTGTAATAGGATTTACTGAAATAAAAAAGGACTGACAAATCAGTTTGATAAAACTTAACATTTGCACATAACTGAACCTACCCATGCAAGAACCACTGTGGAGCAGCTGATATGTGGTAACTGATCACACCATGGTAACTCTGTTCTTAGACTCTCTCCCATCTTAAGAAATTTTTTAGGTACTTTGGTTATTAAGTGATAGGTAGAGAATTTTGGAAAGCATTTGATGCTCTTTATTTCTTTTCCTTGTTTTTCAAGAATACTTCCAAAATCGTTAAAATGGATATGCACTATACTTTATGTCTACTCTCAGTTTTTTACCCTCATTCATATTAAGGCCATAGTTTGCAGTAATCTATGGGGACTACTTCAAGAGTAAGGATGGCAGAAAAAATCCTTAATAAGGATCACAGGAGAAAAGAGGGGGGAAGGGATATGATTAACCTTTCCTGAGGCCATTATCACTGTCTTTAATTTCTTTTTCCAAACTCTTCAGTAACTTAATTTCTTTGAAATATGACTGGTTTTTCTTTACTACTGACATCCGAGGAATCAGTATATAGAAGAAAGTAACATTTGCAAAGCTGGGGAGAGGTGGTGGGTTGTTTGAGGGTTTTTCCCTGCAAATACCCTGAACATACTTTTGGACCTCTTAGTTGTGACAAGGTTTGCAGTTTCTTGCAGTTCAAGTAGTTGAAATTTAGTTATTGACTGTTAGCTGTATAGCGTAAAAATCCATGTTTTTATTCAAATAGCGTTAATTTTCTCTTGTTTTCTGCTGCAAACTTAGATTGCAGGAACAATTTTACACTCACAACTCAGAAATTTCTCTTTTTGTGATTTTCATGGTTTGGAAATTTCTTATTAAAGTGTATGAAACCCTCTCTTAGTTTTCTAACTTACCAAGTTTTTTTTTTGGGGAAAGAAGGAAGTTGAAGTTGCACGATACTTGACAAAGGTGCTAGTTTCTGAAAACTTATGCAGAAGCTTTAAAAATTCATTTTTCTTCATCTTTAGAAATAATGACATGAGAAAACTTGACCAACAAAATAGGTAATTTCTAATGACAATCAAAACCAATTCATTTTTATCTGAGCAGAAACATTCATATTAGATTTTGTACCAGGGAATAACACAGGGCATCCGGGATTCACTGATCTATTGTCTGAAACACATTTCGATAGCTTTATTCTTTGTCAGCCATAGTGAGAAAGTAGTCTTTAACTGCCATATTTTAGTCAACTAAATTGCTTTATCAGAGTTGATAAACCTAGAGTTTGGTAGATAACATTTTCTCAGAACTGCTACAAATTAAAGACTTCAATTGTCTTTTATGGGACTTGTTCCCATGTGGCAGATTAGAGGACCAGCATCATTCCTCGTGCAGTAAGTTTCGGAATGCTTACATGATTTTGGAGATCATGTTACAAGAGAAAATTGACTGTGGCTTCTTCATTGCAAACACTTCTTAAGTGTTTTAGATAAATGGTAATTAGTGTGAGGTGTTGATTATACCAGATGTGTACATGTGATTCAACAATCTGGGATGGTGCAGTGGTTAACCTTTTTACTAATGCGCAAAGGCGTCCAGTGGTCATTGGATCTGTAGGATAAGACAGATGTTGAAGCAGCTGGACTTTTTCTTGCATTTTTTTTCATGACAAATTAGACAGCTGGAGTCAGCAGAATGTCCCAAAACCTGAGAACTGACCAGAGGAAAAAAGGAGGATAGTTCAGAACTCCCTGGCTATCGCATTGTCTTCTGGCTTCCCATTGTCTTGAAACAAGTGTTGCGAAGCGTGTGTTAAGGGTTGGCTGCTGGTGCTGGAAGTGTCAGCCTTGTCCTTTTTCAGACACCTCTTGCTCAGCAGATAGCTCCATGTTGGTTGTACGTGAAGGCTGGGGAGGGAGCTTAAAACTCTCCAGAAATAAATTCTGCACCATGACCTTTACAGGGAGCTGCCCTGTCAGCTTCTAGTCAGTGAGTGGAGGCAGGGCTCTTTCCTGGTACACCCTCCCCAAGGGCCAAGCTGTGCCTGACTGGGGAGAGCTGGCTGGCAGCTCCCACCATCATGTCCTAGGCAGAAATTGTTTCTGACACACACAGCTCTCCACTCCTAGCTTGCAAAGTGCAGAAACCTACAGGGTGAAGCTGGACAGCTGCTGGAGGGTTTGGGACAAGACATGCACCTTTGTGTTCGGTGGTGGTTTTGCAAATTTTGCAGAACAATAGTGAAAGCTGTGTGGAGGGGTCTCTTGGTTAGAAATTGTGATGTTTGTGTAGGAAAATGGTGTTTGTCTCAATACTTCTCCTTGTTTTGAGAAATGTTAGTGTTTTCACCATTTGTACTCTCCGTAAAACCAATTTTTATTTCACAAGATTCAAGGCCTTTAGAGCCATAGGGGTGTTAAGACGTGGGGATTTTTTTTTAAACATCTAAAAGGTGTGGGCTATTTTCTAGTCATGTAAGCTATTGCATGTAGTTTCTTTCTGCCTGCCTTTCTTTCTCCTAGAACAAGCCTGATAACAAAAAGAACATTTTTAATATCTCCTTTTGGATTCCCCAGAGTTTTTCATGATAGATTTTCAGACAGTCCAACCCTATACAAAAGGGATCAAAGACTATATTTTATCAAAAATGTCTTTTTAAAAAATGGAGAAATTGAATGAATTTCATATCCTGTTTCTTCCACACCTTCATGGACAAGGACTCCTTGTATTTGCAGGCCTGTTTCCAAAATAAGTTGGGGGGGGTGGTTGGTGTTTTTTTTTGTTGTTGTTTTGCTTTGTTTTTGTTTTTTATTGTTACTGGAAGGGTATGAAAAGAATGATGCAAAAGTAGTAGTAGATACAGAGGTGCCAAATATAATCACCTTTCAGCATCATGCCATTGTGGTTGTTGTAAATAAATTCTTGTTTAGCTTTGAATAGTTAACTGTGGTTTGTGGTGACAACTGGATGTACCCTTGGTTGTTTTGTTGTGGGTTTTTTTAGCTGAACTGAGATTATAATTTAAAAAAAATTGCAAAGAATGTTGACTTGGTGGATAACATTTTAATAGCCTAAAACATAAAAATTTGGACTCAAATACTTCTTATTTGATTATTATGCAAAGGAATGGCATGTTAAATAAAAGTTTACTTCCTGGAAGTAAAAGTTTCCTCTAGAAGGAAAAATAAGGGCTTATAGAAACTAGTTCTTCACCCTGCCACCTAGAGCCTGTGTGAACTGCAGTTGTGTTACAGTTCTTTGCCTTGACAGTTAAATTTACTTCTGTTTCGGTGTACTAAATAAAAACAAGAAGAGATTCTTAGTGTTGTCATGCTCTTGAGTATCTTCGCCATAGCACTGAAAGTGACTAGAAGTATATTCAATGTAATCTTTTTGAAACCAGATGCAAGTACAAGTGAAAACCAGCATTTCATGGATGTTCATAAAACAAGAACCCGTTGCCATAGAAAGCCTAATTACTAAGGATATTAAGTGAATTTAGAACTGCCTCTCAGATGAACCAGGATTTATAATGCAAATAACTTACTTAAATGCTAATGAACAGCATATGGACTTTAATTAATTAAACAGAAAGCCACATGTCATTTCAGAGGAGGTCAGAGCAATGAGGCGACTAGAAGAGAAAGGAGGTGGCATTTCCTAAGTTACATATCCACATCTGTGTGGTACATGCTATTAGCTAGAGTGGCTGATGTTTGAGTAAAACAGTAGTTGTGACTCAGATGCCATCTAGTTCATGGATTTCTGGAGATTTCTTCTAATATTGTAAGAGAATCCAGCAAAACGATACTTTTCTGTGACTCAGGAAGGTGTGTTGCTTATCCATGATTTTAACTGAGTTGTGATTGATACTATCTTATGGGTTTTATTACCTTTATAAGTAAAATGTAATTATTTATTAATCTATGCATTCTTTGTTTGTAGTGCATATGTAAAGTAAATAAAAACAAAAACAAAAATCTAAAAACTTTCAGAGTAGGTAATATACCAGATTGGTGTATAATCAGATTACATAATCAGGTCTAAATAAATATATAACTTCAGCAACAGGGCTATTATAAGGAGGATCAGAAGTTTCTTTTGAAGAGAACAAGAGTCCTGTAGCTGTCTGTTTTGGCATGTCAGAGATGTGACTGGAAACTCATCCTTTGAGCTGCTGAAGTTGCTCATTTGAGCAGGTCAGTGGCATGGGAGCTGGGCCCTGTCTGGGCAGTCTGAAGTGGCACAAGCCATGGGTACTGTCTCTGTGATAGTGTAGTGTTCCAGAGTGCTACCTCCTTTCTTTCTCTGCTGGAGAAGCAGAACATTAAAATGTCCATCGGTTCAGCCATTCCAAAGCAAAGCTTTAAGCGGTATGCATGCTAGGACACTGTGCTGCTGAAATGCAAGTGCAGACTTATGGCACTGGATGCCTTGACCGTAAAATCTCTCTGCTTGTCCCTGTTCTTACTGACTGGCAGTCCGTGTTCTTACTGAGCCAGTAGTAGTTTTCATCCCTCACTTTCCCCAAGCTTAAAAGTTTTTTCAATTTTTCATCTATTTGCTTGAGTACATCCAGCATCTGAAAAGAATGCATTTCTGTCATGTACTAAGCGTGGAAATACCTATATGATCTAGTGTGTAAAGATAGCAAGGATGTCCTCTCAGAACTTAGCTATTTGATTTATTTTTTTCTTAGCAAAAAGCAGGGATTTTTTTGGGGGGGTGGAGAATCTAATTATAATTTTTTTAATTATGAAATTGTTCTTTGTTAATACTACCCTTGACCTGATTTCTTAAATTCAGAGAGTGCCAGTGGTATATTTATGTCTTTAAGCCTTCATCAGCCTTCACACATACACTTTGTATGTACGCGCATAAAAGTATGTGCATAGGTGGTATTTATATTAAAATAAACAAGGAACATGATTAAAACATGTTTTGTTTAATCTCTATCAGTATTATTACAGCCTTTGAAATGCTTGAAATAAGAGCTACAATAATATAGCTGTTGTATCACTCCTATCCAACTAATGAGCTGACTTGCCCAGGTCCTCTCTCCTTGTAGGAGGAAAAAGTGTGCAAAGGGTCTAGCTTCATTTTGAAGGAGCTGCTTAATTAGTGTACAGCTTCTTGCAATGCATCAGAGGACATAAAATGCAAGAGGACAGCAAAAACCCTCAAAAACTTGTGACTCTCCAGGGGAAGTAGCAGTTAAAAAGCAGCCTCAAGTTAAGGATGATCTGCCATGAACTGCAGGAAATGTGCCACAATATCTGGAACTGTGCTTCCCTCTGTGTGAGTTTATAACAGGCTTGGCCTTGAAGCCTGCCTGGATTTCACAGTGTATGAGCACACCCCTGCTAGTGTGCACTGAGAAACACATAAAAGTTGGTGAGCAATACTGTGAACGTAGGAGCAAGGGAAACACAAACCAAACATTTGAGCCTCTCACAGTATTTGTGGGATGAAAATAAAAATGGACTCGTGTTTCTACTGTATAGCTGCTGTGCCAGAGCTTTCCACTATAGTCTGTCAGCCCTGCTGGGCTCTCTATGTGCCTTGGGGATGAAGAGATGAGAGAACACTGCCTGTAGTAAGGAACAGGTCTTTTGGGGACAGAGTCTCTCTAATGGTTCCTAAATAGCCTCTGAGAAACTTGCACACGGAAGGAAGCTTGCACGAGGAACAGCCCTGGGTCCACCGCCCTGCATGTCCATGGGGTGAAGGCCAGCCAGGCTGAGCTTTGCCTTGTAAGACTTGGCAGAAGTTCTTCCTAGGGCTACTCACAGCTGATGATTTATTTGAAAGCAATGTCTGCACTGGACTTGCCTGTGTGCTCCCCAGTTCACCTCCTTTTTTGCTCTCCCTGCAGCCAATGTCTGCTGAAGCTGCCTGCCCATTCTGGTTTTTGTTAGGAGGTTTCTTTGTTTCTTATAAATGCCTGAGCTCCCCCCACCCTACCTTCCTTCCAGTTTAATGCTGTGATCAGCTGTAATGACAATGATGTCCCAGATGGAGTAACTGGATTGGTGGTGTGTGGGAGTGAAATGGTTGCTCATTCACTGAGAGGGCCTGAAACCAGGTGGGCATGGGTTTCAGTTTCCACCACCTCTTCAGTCTCCCTGGGGAAAGAGAAGTATTGAGAGAAGTATCATGCCTTCACGGTGGCATGATGAGAGAAAGAGGCTAAATGCTAGCAAAAAATACTTACTGCAAAACTTTCACTGATACCATAAAGTATTTCCTTTATGATGCTCTCAAGGTGTGTTCCCCTAGGAAACCAGAAAGATACACAATGTGTAATACATTTATAAGGTGTAGTATTAAAAAACTATTAATTACCCCAGCTGATTCCTTAATACAGTCAGTTCAGGGGTCTGCTTGCAAGACGCTGTGCTTTGTTTGTACTTGTTTGTGTGTAGTTAGACTGAAGCAAAAACTACTTCATCATTTTAGTGCTAGGGCTGTATTTGAGGCTTGAAAGAAACCTCTGTCTTGTGTCTAGTGCTGCCTGTGAATGGACCGGGGAAGCTGTTTGACAGGTGTCTGCATACCAACATTTGATATATAGTTCCTTTATGTTTCTAGAGTAAGTTTGATAGTTTTACTGGCGAGTTGACTCTTGTCTAATTAGGTTTCAGAAACAGCTGTCATGCTATCATACTAGTACAGAGGTCATAGAGAGCTCTGAAGCATCAACAGCAAAAAAGCACAAGCAAAAGAGATCAAGGAAACAGCTTGAATGTCTTCCTCAGGAGTAAATAACAGAAAGACCTCAAATAGCTTTGTGGGAAAAATATTGTTCTCTTCATGTGTAAGAAGGACCAGCATGATTTACCTTTTCTTTCTTATTTTTAAATCATCTCAGTCCATATGGAAATGTTCTTTCTTTGGCATGAATGAAGGACATATAAAAAGGTGGTAAAGCAAAGGGGTTTTCTGTTCATTCATGTTTTTCCCCTGAAAGGAGTGCTTTGTGATATCTAGACTAAAGTTTGAAACTGGAGTGAATATCATTCTTGGAAGCAAGAGCGGCCAACCATTCTTGAGGAAAAAATGTACTGAAATGGTACAAAAGAGTTGCTGTCCTTAGTCTTTAATTTCAGATAATATTTACCATCAGAAATTGTACTTGACATGAATACCTGATCGTCACAAATGTGCTATTATTCATATGACTTACTTTCAGTAAATTCATATTTATACTAGTTTTGGTATGGCAAAGCAATTTACTTGTAAGCATTATCACATTCTAAGAAAGAAAATGCTGTACTGTATACTTTCAGCTCCTGGATGGAGCCTTTTTGTATGAGTGGTAGATCAAAAGTTTGTATCAGGCTTTCAAAATAGAGCTCATAAACATAGAACAGAGTAAATACTGTTTAAAAAAAAAACTTTAGAAAGGGTGTTTTCATTTTTTTGCACTTAGTTGATGCTAGCATACTGTCAAACAAATTATATAATATACTGGTTTGTATTGGTATTTCAGATTGATGCAAATGCACATTGAGTATACTTGAGTACTACAGTACTTCTTTAAAATACAGATTAGAAAACAGGTCACAGAATTTCTAGCTATACCTTTTGAAAGCACAACATGCAAACTGTAAGGCTTTGTGTGCTTGGTAAATACAGCTGTTGTTTTGTTGGTGTGTTCTTGTGCATGATAATTATGTTTGATGGTGGAACATATGGAGAGAGATATTCACCTTTTGCAGCTTTCTGTAGGGTAGAAGAAATTTAGCCCTTGGCATGGGGCAAACAGATGGCCAAACTCTGTTGTGGTATCTTAGACATGAAGGTGACTTTTTCCTGAAGATATGAGGTTTAAAAATTGTATTACCTTCCATAATAAAAATAAAGTATTGCAATTTTGAATGCTACCAGTATTTACCCTTGCTTTTGATTAATCATGGTGGTTTATACTGTCCCTGAAATGGTATCTCTCAAGAGTTGCTAGGAGTAGGAGTTGCGTTTATCTGTTCATAATCCCTCTGAGTAACAGAAGGTGAAAGAAACTTAAAAGACTTAATCATTAGGTGAGTAAATTTTATGTATCTTCCTTAATAAAAGTTTAGAGTTAACTCAAGCCTTATCTTGCAATGCAGGGAATCTTAAATCTCATACTGAAATTCCTGGAAAATCCTCCTGAAGACCTGCAGGACAAGTAGGGTTGTATGGCCTCTCAGCATTTTCAGTCCAACTTAGGTGCAGAAGTGAAGAACTGTAGGTGGAATATGAAGGAAACATAGAAGATTTAAACCCTAAACCCAGTCTATCCAATTAGTAGTTAAGGTAGTTTTCACAGAAAATCAGGTGGTGGTCAGCATATTATTACCATCTTCTTTTTATAAATAGCTTACAGAAAATATACATGTCAATTTATAGATAGTTGTGTACTATACTGATCTCAAAGAAGATAATAAATGATGGATTCTGGCTTGCTTGTGCCTTGGAATCTACTTGAGTCTGCTTTCCAACACCCCCATATAAACATTCATTTGAAATTAATCACACACCAGTTTCTAAAGACAGATTTTGCCTTTCCTCTGTTCAAGGAAGGTAAGAGTTTGTATTATACCTTCTTTTACGAATGCTGATGTTTGATTCTGGTTTTGTTTATAACATTTCCATGGAAGAGCAGAAGCCAACAGACTGATTTTAAACAGTTTGCTGTTGAGGTGCGTTGTTAGTGGCATCAAGAAAATATTTTTATGGGTGAAATTTGATTTGTGACACTTTTTCTGCACAGATGAGTTCTTTAGGCAGAATTTGTCAAAGTTGCTCCAAACTGTATAAAATGGAAAATTAAGCACAGACTGTAAAGAATTTATTCTCTTCAGGGGGTCTGTGGTTTATCAGAGGGATCCTCTTTCAAGAGAAGGGAGGAGAAGGTCACACAAGGTGGGATCCTGTCCTGCTTTGAACCCATTTATAAAGCTGTGTGAATTCTTGAGGAATTTCCTGTACTCTGTGAAGGCAACCAGTATATCTCATCTCTCACTTCCTTGCCTCTAAATTACACTTAAACCATAATAAGATACCTCTGAAATGGTGAAAATTACCTGTGTGTAGCTATTAAAGATAAGGAGGAGGTTCTGTTCTGTTGAGTGGTGGCTTAGGCAGTGGTGGTATTTTTTGTTGTTGATTTGTCCAGTTGTTTTGATTTTGTGGGGGGGGGGGGCCCGGTGTGGT